>SNQJ01S0008435.1:7044-25373 GCA_010110895.2 Picea sitchensis | reverse complement strand
ATCCAGGTGGATATTGGTGGCCACCCACCTTTTCCGACTGGCTCAAAACAGTTTTCTGGCAATTTTGGCAATTTACTATTTTTAGCAGGTTTTAACTTTCGGGACCATTTTGAGGGCCTAAATGAAGGGTTTTTGAGATCGATGTTCTCAATGATATCTGAAGGAATTATTGAGCCCCCAAAATGAATCTCCTTGATGATACCTTTCCGACGAGCTATCACATGCCTAAAACGGAGATCATATGCAAAAGTTACGACCTCGGGAAGTTGATGTACTAACTTACCCAAATGGGGCCCACATGACTTTTGGCACTTCATCTCCTAAGGTTAGGTTTTTGGATGTCTATGAATTTTGGCAATCTCGTCTATTGTAAAAAGGCCTCTAGAGCCTCATTTTAATCATCTTCTCACGGATGTGAGTAGCAGCCACATCTCTTCTCAGAGATAAGCTACCAACGCCCTAGCTAGTTTATTTCCATTCTATCTGTAAGCATATTTCAGTCATTTGTTATTAATGAAATGAAGTCTTATTTACGTTGCATCTCTGCGTTTATGTGTATTTATGTATTTCATTGTGTTCCTACATAAATCTAGATCAAGAATAGCAGCAACATAACCTTGCAAATGAATTCCTTGAAAATGTAGTGCACCCATGGCCTTGTTTTATAGCACCACTTTGAGGTATTGTGCAACCAGCTTTTAGTGTGAAAAGGGGTTGTTTAGGGAATTTTTAGGTCTTTGACCAGCCACCCAGTCAGATCTAGCTGAGATTTGGATGTCAAATCAACTTGGAAGATGAACCAGAAGTGCGTGGGAGGCCGACCAATCTCATAAATGCACCGTTCTCAGGTGTGCGCGGCTTTTAGTGACCATAGTCACACATCATGCGCATGTGCACTTTTATTGCATTTAGAGATGGTGCATGTGCTCTCGCGCCTTGTGTAGTCATAGTGCACCTTGATTTTATAACTTGTTGTATAGTTTTGGACCTTTTGGAAATGCTTCTTTGGTAATTTTGGTCCATGGGTGAACTCATAGATTTTTGAAGATGTTGGATTCCTGTAACCATTTGTGGATGAAATTTCAGTGATAACATATGCCCCCTGATGGATGAGGTTAGGAGCATACGTATAGCTGAAATTCATCAATGTTTCTTCTACTGAGAGTGTCGTTGTAAGAAAGAGAGATAGTGAGAGTATCAAGAGTGACCTATTGGAGGGAGAAGGAAACCTGTAGGACCCAACCTTCAGTAAGGTATGTAAAATAAATTGTGTACAAACGAGGTGGGAATGCCCCATGATTGTGTCATGTAACTCAAAAAAGAAGGGCGTTGTATAGTAACTGAAACTGTGTGTTGATGTAGACAACTGCAACGCCCTTGGGGGCAGTTGTGATAAAGGCAGAGGACAATTCTGAGGAGGAACATACTCTGAACATTAGGAAATGACACTTGTAAGAAGTATCATAGGTTTTGTAGGCATTGATAGCCCAACCAAGCTCGGAGGTCTTCAGCAAATATAAGAAACAACTGCAATAGTTGCAAAGTAAGACCCACCGTAACATGAGAAAGTGTTGAAGTCGAATGTTATGGGGGTCAACGACAGCAAGGAGAAATTATGGTTCTCCTTGTGTCATCCGAGACCTCTCATTGGAAGGGAAAATGAGAGTCAAGATAATATCACCCTTCTAGAAACTATGTTGATGTCGACAAAAGGGGGACGTGACTCCAAGAAGCAAAGGGATTCATGAAATATACTAGGTGAGGTTAGGAACTGAGGAGGTACATGGATGAAGTCAAGATGTGTGGAGACTCAAGACCACCCTTGGTTGGGGGTATATGCAAAGTATAAGTGGTTGCAACCATTCAACTAGGTCGAGTGTCAGGGGGACAACAAGAGATGGGATAAGTTGTGCCAGAGGTGAGACAAAGTGAACAAACTCAGAGAGTGAAGGTATGTGGCATGTGGGATACTCAAAGTATATGGACGATGTCAATAGGCGTAGATGATGAGGAGTTCCCCAACCAAGGGCGACATGGGTTGCATTTTCCAGGAAGGTCTCCAAAGGTAACAACAAAAAGCTATGTAATATGCTAGAAATAACAACTTAATTACAAAAAGAATTAAAAAATTCGTGGGGTTAATAATGAAGATACAAAAATGGGTGCCCTAGTGTAGGATGGCTTGGCCTAGGGATGGCGCAAGTTGGTGGGAAAAACAAGTGGAGGGTGGGGGCCCCATAGGCTAGTTTCTGTAGTAGGGTAATGTATGGAGGGCAATATGAGGAGGGCCAGACTAATGATGGGTGAAATGGATGGTAGATGATGCTGTAGGAGTGCAGTCAAAATAATCTGTGAGGAAGTGCCCTGGGAGTCCAGTGGGTAGGCTAGAAAAATGAGGAGAAGGAATATGTGGCTGATTCACGACATGATGTAAGACTATCGAGACTCCCATTCCTAAAGGGTTGAAAATAGCATGGGTGTCAAAGTGCCAAGGGATCTATGAATGGGACAACTCATGTGGGGGAGAGTGCTACTAGATGAAAGTACCAAAAATGGAAATGGAGGTGGTGGTACTGCAGAGCCGGATATGGGGACCCTAGAGGAAAATTTTAGAGGGTGTGACTAGAGATGCAATTGAGATTCAAAGGGAATGATTACATGCTAGTGTTGATTATATACCTGAAGGGGTTGTGCTGATGTATTATGACCAAGTACCTACACACATGAAAACCAAATACCCAACATGAACAATATCTGAAGAGAATCGAACATACAAGCATTTATTTGATAATTTTGAACATGAGCATGCGTACCTGGACAGGGTATGGAGAAAATGGCTCCCCGGGGGCTAAGGATGAAAAGTGGCCTGGGGATTGTCTTGATGTAGAGGATGAGGTACTGACCTTGTGGCTGAAGACAGATCGAAAAATGGGCACCCAAAGCTCCCGGAATGGGGTCTGGAAGTTTGGCAAAAATGATTATATATAGTTGTAGGGCCCACATTGCCACCTCATTTGTACTTGCTGTCAAAGTGATTGGATGAGAGATACTCAAAGGAGATTTGGAGATTCTGGGAGAAAGAGGCAGCCAATTTAGGACCAGTGAGCTTTAGGTTAGTGGTCTGATCGTCCTACATAGAATCAAATTTTTCTTTTTGTGGGCAGGGCCTGTACGAAGGGCCATACAGGGAGTTTTGTGGGTGTGGGCCCCCCAGTGCACGGGCAATCCAGAAATATATGCGCATGGGTGCACACCTATTGTCCGATAATCCATGCATGAGTGCACCCCAAGGGGGAAAAAAGGTGTGCATTGTATGCGCGCTTGTTAGCTACACAGTTGTGCATGGGTGCACAGCTGTGTGGCAGACAGGCGAGCTGTGATGCGCGCCTGTGTACGTGATAGGGGCGCATGAAGGCACCTCTGTATGGAAGACAGGTGCACATTCATGTGTGCCTGTGGGATGAACAGGCTCACATGTGTGTGCACCTATGGGGTGAAAAGGCATGCATGTGTGCATGCCTATGGGTTTAAACAGCCGCACCTTGGAGGCAAGGCTGACGGGTCCAAAACTCATCTTTTTTGGAGATTTTAATGTGTTTATGGTCGAGATGGCTGATCTAGGACTGGATTTATGTGGTTGCAAGTGAGTATTGAGACGATGTCGGTTCATTATCGAGAGTGGGATTGGTCACAGCTAAGGGAGGCCATGGCTATTGAGGAGCCAACAGTTCGTGCTACTTTGGCAGCTTGTGGGCTGCTGAAGTTTTTTTAGTGCCCCTTGATCCGGGCCCAAGTGTACCTTCTACAATTCTTGATCTAGATGTGGAGTCCATATCTTCATTGTTTTATGGTCCGAGGTGAGAAGCTAGCCTTCACTGCGGTGGAGGATGTGTACTTTCTGACTGGGCTCCCTTTTCAGGGAACACCCCTACCAGCGGAGCCTGTATTACCTGGGGACGGGCAGTTGGCTACCTTTGGCTGGAGGTATTGTTCGAGAGATGACTTTATGTCAGGCTCTGTAGTGAGTATCAGGGTGATGGATGCTTTGGTTCACTGCTGTGTAGTAGCACTGGTTGTGAGGGTTTATGGGTCCCTTATGACTTAGCAGATCAGTGGTGGTCAGCTGAGGATTATGGGGAGGGCATTGGCGGGAGAGAACTTTTCCTAGGGGTTGATGTTGCATGCTAATATGGTAGGGAATCTTGACAGGTGTCGGGTTGCGGACTCAGGGGACTTTTCCTTTGGGTTCATCTTGGTGGAATGGTTCTTGGAGAGGGTGTCAATGTTGCACCCTAGAGTTTTATTCGGTGTAACTGGTACGTGAGAGCCGCGACTAATGTGGTGGTCATGGATTTTTTTCACCATGGTGGTGGTGAGGGTGTCCATTTTCTCACAGCCGAGGCTGCATAGGTGTGGCGGAAGATGCTGTAGATCATACTGCAGTATCCATACTATGGGGTTGACTTCCGGGGTGATCTAGATATGGTGTTACCTCCGAGAGAGGTGTTTGACCATCGAGGTAGGTTTGTGATTTGTTTGATATGTTGATATTTGAGATAGTATGACCTATGTATTATGTATATATGGATGTTGGTGCTATCCTTTGTTTGTTTTCATGTGCAGATGTAGGACCACACAGGCATGAGGTTGAGTTGGTGAGAGCGTCGGCTCGTTAGGTGCCGATGAGGCCTCTGCGAGGGGAGCCGTGGGCGGGGGAGAGAAAACAGGGTGAAGATGTTGAGGTGAGACCAGCTGGCAAGGAGAGAGCGACTAGGAGACGTCATTTTGACGATCCTGGTGCAGGGCCATCGCATGCTCCTCCGGCTAAGGCCGGGGGAGATTTTTAGGATATTCGTCATCACTTGGAAGCGGTACTATAGTGAGTGCCTGAGGGCATGTGGTCATGCATCCAAGATGAGGGCATCCTGGAGCAGTGTGTGGGAGTTCCACTGATGTGGCGAACTGTGGCTCGGCGAGTAGTAGTAGCAGGTGTTGCGATGATCGGGCGGTCACCTCCAGGTCTGGAGGGACCGATAGTGGGCAGGGCACCACTGCCTGAGGGAGGGCTAGGAAGTGGTGCTCTAGAGGCACCATGAGTGTCTCTCTATGTATTTTTGTATATTATATATAGGCTGGTGAGCCCATTTTGGTGTAGTGACACCAGTTTTGTACCGAGGTGCTTCACTGGCCTGCAGATTTTGTATACGATGTATTCTATGTATATGTAAATATTTTGATGGCACTAGTGACCGATTTATATATATTTATGGATATACATTTTGGGGTCTTTGTGATGTTCATATGTGTCTGAGAATTTTTGTTTTTTAATTTTATGATGTCTAAACTATATATGTTGTGACAGGCTCTTGATGGTTTATGTGTGTGTAAAGGTATCTTCATGTGATATATTCCAATCGAGTATAATGTTAGCTAGGTTATCTGTGATTTGATTAAAATGTCTTGGAATATGTGTAAATGTAATGAAATCAAAATGTCAAGATAAAAGTCTAAATTGCAGGTATTTGTGAAAGAGGCAAGGATCACAGACACGGTACACATTGTTGAGTTGGAAGACAACTAGTTGCGAGTCAAGAAAGACACTAAGGTGATGAATACAATGATGACATGCATCGACGAGGAGGCCAATGATGGTAGTGTACTTGTCTTGGTTGTTGGTTGTTGAACCCAAACATATGTCACTAGAGTGGAGCAGTTCATGTGAGGGGGAATAGAGGGCCCAAGCTACTGAAGCAAGATTTTGTGTCCAATGACTGGCGCTGTCAGCGTAACTGATGTGGTAGGTTGGTGGAGGAAGCATATGTTAAGAACACAAATGATATTTTATACGTGGGGTATGGGAAAAAGAAAAAACACTATAAAAGAAATAACCTAATGTAGAATGGCTATGCTTAGGCGTAAAATTTCTTTAAGTATAACCCATTGACGAGTTCTTTGAGAGAGAGGCCCTTGGGAGAAGCCAGGATGTAGGCACCTTTGGTGAGGCAATTTTGGATAATGTAGGGGCCATGCCACAGTGACTCGAATTTTTCATGACCGAGGATATCATGAGCGATATCGTAAGAAAGGACAAGGTCACCTTCATGAAATGAGCGAAGGTTGACATGGCGATCAAAGGTGGCCTTTGACCATTTTTTGGCTACCTCATTGTTCTGTAATGAATATTGGCGATCTTCATCCAAGGACTCTAAGTTCAGTAAACGTTGCTCCATTGGAGCAGTGTCGGGTAATATCTCAATTGCAGTGCATAAGGTGGGAATTTCACACTCGATAGGAAGAGTGGCCTCGACTCCATGGACTAGATGAAATGGTGTGAAACCATTGGTCATTTTCACAGCCGTACGGTAAGCCCATAACACGTAAAATAACATATGATTCCAATTGGTCTTATGTTTGTTAATCGTGCGTTGTAACATGGTTTTGAGAACCTTGTTAACTGCTTCGACCTGTCCATTGGACTGAGGGTAATATGGTGAGTCAAACTCATGGGAGAATCCTAACCAGGATGAGAGTTCGACGAAAATCTCATTCTCGAAATGATTCCCGTGATCGGAGACTAGTTGAAGTGGTACACCAAAGTGGGATATGACGTCATTAAAGAAAAAACACTCTGCAGTGTCAGCAATGTTGTTGAAGGTAGGCATGGCTCCAGTCCATTTTTTGAAGTAATTGACTACGACGATGATGTATTTGTGTCCATTGATGGATGGGGGATTACAAGTCATGAAGTCAACGCCCGATTTACAAAAGGGTCTAGCAGTAATGACTGGGTGGAGAAGAGCGGGTGGTGCTTGTGCTTTGTTGGCGTAAAGTTGACATTTATCACATCGCTTCATGGCATGAATGTAATCATGAAACAATGTAGGCCAAAAATAACCTGCTCGGATGATTTTCTGAGAAGTGGACATCTCCGAGAGATGGCCCCCACACGCGTCGCTATGGCAGTCATTCAAGACTCTATTGGCCTCGTCAATAGTCAAGCATCGACGGATTATGGTGTCGATCCCTCGTTGATATAAAATATCTCCGATGAGGAGATAGTGGGGGGCCTGGTGGTGAATATGATGGAGATCGTCTCGTGAGAGCTGGTTACCAAACTTTTGGGTTCGAAGGTAGATGAGAAGGTTGTCATACCAAGGATCATCCGAAGTGATATAAAATAGATGTTCATCGGGGAAGTCGGTATTGAAAGGGGCACTGGTAGTATCGGAGGGGAAGGCTATGACAAGTTCAGTGAGGACGAGAGATTTCTTGCTCTTGGGTGTTGAAAATTCAAGATCGTACTCCTGAAGTATAATGATCCATTGGGAAAATTTGCCATTAATTTGCTGACGACTGAGCAAGTACTGCATGGGGTTGGAATTCGCTATGACTTTGGTTGTGCGAAGAAAAATGTAATGGCGTGGTTTCTAGACTGTGAGGATGACTGCAAGGGCTAGTTTATGTTTGTGATTATACTTCAAGGGTGGCCCTGAGAGGTTTTTACTAATGTAGTAAATGACATGCTCACGATCTTCATCACAGATTTGGATGAGAACTCCTGCTACTAAGACAATTGATGCTGATATAGTCAGGTGAACTAATTAAAGGGGCGTTGGAGAGTGCTATTTTAAGATCATCGAACACTTTTTGGGCATGTTCATCCCAGTGGAATGAGATTTCGTGGTGTAGTAAGCGAAGGAAACCATGTGCTCGAGTGGCATAGTCTGGGACAAATCGCCTTAAAAAGTTAGCTTTTCCTTATAGGATTTGGAGTTGGCATAAATTCTGGGGGGGTGGAATTGTTGTGATGGACTAGACTTTGAGGGGATCCACGATAATACCGCTTTATGAAACGATGAATCTAAGGAGGCACCCAGTAGTGATGTAGAACACACACTTGAGGGAGTTTAAGTGGATGTTGTACTAACGACACTGTTGGAAGATGATCTGTAAATCATCAAGATACTAGGTGTGGTTTTTGGATCGAGTTGTGAGATTGTCCAAGTATGCAAGGATGATATGAGCTAGATCATGAAAAATGTATGTCATAGCCCATTAGAAAGTTGCGCCAGCATTTTTTAGGCCAAAAGTCATGATATGATATGAAAAAGTACCCCAAGGAGTGGTGAATGTAGTTTTGTATTGATCGGTTGGGTGGATTTGGATTTGGTTATAGCTAGAGAAATCGTCCATGAAGGATAAAGCCTCGTGGCCTACGCAGTCGTCAATAATCTGATCGATGAAAGGCATTGGAAAGTTGTCTTTGGTTCATGTGTGATTGAGATCGTGAAAGTTCGTGCACACCCAAATAATGCCCTATTTTTTGTTAACGAATACAGGGTTGGAAACCCATGAGGTATAGTCTATGGGGTAGATGAACCCAGCCGTGCGTAATTTGTAAATCTCATCTTTGATAGCCATGGATTTGGATAGGTGTAGTGGTCATTGTTTTTGGCAAATTGGTGTGATATCAAGCCAGGTGTCTATGCGATGTTCGACAATAGAGGGATCAAGGTGAGGCATCTCTGTGTATGACCAGGAAAAAGCAACTTGGTATTCTTGGAAGAGGGATTTATAGGCGGTGATTTCTTGAGGGGTGCATGCAGCGGCAATGGTGATTTCCTCGACAACTCCATTTTTAATGGAAATATCGATTTTGATAGTGGAGAAGATGTTGGCCATATTGCCTTCTTCAAAAGCATCAGGGGCAGCGATGGGGTTATTGAACGAGTCGATATGCCCTAATGGGATAAAATCCTTGGTTTCGACTACATATATGGGGTGTTGGTTAGGACACGTGAAGGCTTCCTGTGGAAAGAAGAGTGCTCTGTGGTGTAGCACATCCCATGGGTAGTTGGGGGTGGTTAATTCCTCAAGTATGTCCTCGTCACAGTGGAATTGGTGGGAGTACAAGGGATCTAAAAGAGTGATATCGGTGACTGTTTCCATGTGGTTATTCTTTGGTGATGAAGAAGAAAGGGAAATGATGCAATGAGATTGCAATGGTTCGCTCAACATAAACCAAATATCGAGGTACTGAGGACTACTAGTGGTGGTTTGGCGCAAACTTTCAGTGGGGAAATGAATGGGAGAATTGGGGGGATCTGGGGGTAAATCCTCATATAACTCATCCAAGAACCATGGATGAATAGAGAGTGTTTCTGGTTGAAGAGAAATGATATGAAGAGTCTCTAGTGATGAGGTAAGGTTAATCATCGATTCTATAGGGGGTGCAGGGGTTTGAATAAGGGTCAGTTGGCATTGCCTTTATTCAATGATCATAGGACATTGATATGTAAAATGATCTAAGGATTCTCATAGAGAGAAAGGGCATCTCATGCGTTCATTGAATGAAGTCATGACATAATGGATGTCAGTGATGTTTGGTGGGGATGATGTAGCTGGATTGGATTCGTGCTAGAAGCTTTGGCATACTACGACTAATGTCTATCGTAATTGAGGTAGCGCTGGGCAATGGTGTGTATAATGGCCAAATTCTGAACATATGGTGCAAGAAAATTTGGTTCGCAACCCTTTGCTACTTACATTAGGGGAGGTAGCGGCAGTACTTGCTAAAGTGACGAATGGTGATGGTGTTTGATTGAGTTGAATCAGGTTATGTAACTTGGGTAGAGATGGGCATTTGTTGGGGTGTCCATATATCTCACATAGCGCACATGGAGGTTGGATGCATGGGGGAAGTGGAGCGGTGGGATCCTTCTTCTTTTACTTTCCCCCAGCTATGGTAGGGAGGTTAGTGAGTGGGAGTGTAGAGGATATGATGGGAGTGAGTATGGGAATCTACATGGGGATTCTTTCTATTTGGGGGGGAAGGGATGGTTGAGGAACTATCTCTGGTGGATGTAAATACCAAACTGAGATTGCAAACACCATATTAGGGAGAGTAAGCATTGTGTCCACTTGGAAAGCTTGTATGCCTGGTGGAGGGTAAAAGAAGGGGATTTGAGTAATGTATCGGGGAACTGTTTCCGAAACTGGGATATGGCCTTGGGGCAAGGTGAAATTGTGAACTAGTGGAGCCAACAAGTTCATAGGAGGCTCATGAGGGGGGGGCTCTGCGACTAGTGGGACGTCAGATATAAGAGAAGCCTCCCTGGGAGGGAGGGTATCCTCAATGTCAGTTCCTTTGGATGATATGAAACATACTTGATTGGAAGGATGAAGGAGCGGTGGTGCACCATAGTAAGTTCCTAACAATGATGGGTCTTTGAAAATCTCGAGCCCCATTTCGATGAGTGGGTATGCTTCATGATTAGTATGGATGAGGGAGAATGTTATCAATGTTGGCAGAAGGGTTAGGCTCATAATGTGAAACTTGATCAATGGTAATGATCTTCCCGTTATGGGGGAACATCATGGTTCGAAAGACGAAAGAGGCAACTTCCTTCATAGCATACATGTAGCTACGACCGAACAAGATATTTTAATCGAGTGGGGCATCGATAATTTCAATGTTGATGAGAATGGTCTTGCCCCCAAGTTCTACAGGGACATTTTGGAAGAGCCCTTCGGGAGAAGATGGTTGTCTATCATAATCTCTTAAGGTAATGGCAGACGGTATGAGTTCGGGGGAACCAAGTTTCTGCCATACAGACTTGGACATGATGCATGTGGATGCACCTTCATCGATGATGCATCGATGAACTATAATGTTTCGAATTTTAACGGGGATTTGAAAAGCGATGAGAGCGGGGAGGCGAGGTTCTCCACTGTCGAGATCAAATGTGATGAGTTAGGTATCCACGGTGTCTACTTCCCCCAAGGCAGAAAGTAATGACTCTCGCTGAGTGGGACAAGTTTGAAGTACTTCTAAGACTAACATGGCAACCAGGGACTGTGCTAAGTCATCGACCAAACCGTAATTATGAGTCACCCTAGCCTGTGGGTTGTGGACATTCTTGCGTAATGGGATGCGAGGGATGTGAAGAGGTGTTTCCGTGTTAGGGCAAGGAATCACCAACGAGGGTCCCGTTGGTGCTGGGATTGTTTCTAGGGGAATGGGATTGGTCCATTTCCTAAGTCTTTCATTCATTTAAAACTAGGGATTTGGGGGTAGTGATGAGTATAATGACTGAAATCACCGCAAAGGGCACAAGGGAAGTTGGTTTGAAGATTATTGTTATTTTTCCCTTGAAGTATGTTGTTATTTCTCCCCTGGGGGTTCTGATTCCCTTGGTTCTAGTTGCCCCCAGTAGGTTGGTTCTGTAGCGGGTGATTCCCGCCTTGACCTAGGTTGTTATTATTCCGGTTTTTTCCTTTCTTTTTGGCATTATTTGACTGATGGGTTGGATTTTCCGTATTCAACTGTTCAAAATTTTGATATTGCTGAATGGGAGAGGGTTGAACAAAATTCACCCCAGCGTGAGGGTGTCCTTTTGGTGGAGCCATGGGTGGTGGAGGACCAGGAAATGGAAAGTACAGATTCTATGGGGGTAATGATCCGTAAGGTATATAGGAAGGCGTGGTGATTTCTCTAGTACTTAGAGTATAAGCTAAGGTAGAGGAAGTACCAGAACTTGTTTGGATAGGTGGATGTATTGTGGGTGTTGACGATGGTCCACTTATGGGTGGAGGAAGGGAAATAGGGTATGGTTGTTGATAAGGGGGTGGGGGATAATAAGGGGTTCCTCCATATGCCGATGGATATTTGGGTGTGCCATACATTGGTGGTTGTTGGGGTTGTGGAATGTGGTGCATGGTATTACCAATCAATCTGTCTGCTGAGTGAGACATCCTAGGTTTTTCTTGGCCAAATGGCATGAGTTTTGGGAGATCAAGAAGTATTGTGTACAAGTACCCTGATTGTGAATAGATGAGGTCGTATTGTTGTGCCTTATCGATGGCGTCTTATTCCAATTGAGGGAAGGTGTAATCCACATCTTTACCGAGGAGAGAGACAAGTGATCTGAGAAACCAATCAAGACATTCTTGTTTGGTGGTTTCTTCTTTGCAAAAACTACGTCGTCGATGCCACTCGTGGATGTGATCAGCGATATGTGTGGCTAAGGTTTGTTTGAAATTAAAGATTAGTTCAAGACCATTGTCATGGAGGATTGGTAATTGGAAGAAGGTCAAAAATGCTTTGGCCAAGGACTTGAATCGCATGGGACCCCGACTTTTCGTTTACATACCATTTGGCTAATGGGCCAGTGAGTGTGCATTGAAATAATCGTAGTTGGATGCAATCATCCATAATGTTGTTGGAAGAGCACCATAAGTGGAAAGTCATGAAATCGTTGGCAGGGTCATCCCCTGCCTTTCCTTCAAACTTGGGGATATCTGAAGGTAGTTTGGTAGGCATTGCAGGCCATGTGGGGTCATGCAATATAGGGTTATTTGTGAGTTTTCTTAGATTTGGTATGTTGAGAGAGGCCAAGTATAGCATCTGTAGTGGTGGGGGAGGATTAGTTATAGCCATGGTGTGAGTGTGTTGTGAACCTGACCCTTGGGGGGGACTAGGTGGGTTTATACTTCCCCCTTGAGAGGAAGTTGGCCCCTCGCTTCCATGTAAAGGAGAGTGAGTGGATTGTGGACCTTGGGAATTGGACCCAAGTAAGGTGGAACCAAGCAAAGCTAAACCTAAGACAATGGCACTCACTAGAGTGTGTGAAGGTGGTTCTGATGAGTTGGAAAGACTAGTAAATCCCCCTAGAATAGGAGGGAGGTTTAGCAAGCATCTGGAATGATGGGGGTTCTGTGAGTCCCCTATGATGTCTGACTAGTTGAGTGGATGTGTGCGAATTGTGGTGAGATTAATAAATAAACAAGAGCCTTTGTTTGCAATTTTTTGAACTTTACACCATATACATCTAAATCAAATGTAATCAGAAGTGCATCATACATAAAGTGTTTTGAGAAAGATGCATATATGTGGGTAAGTGGATTTTTTCCGCATGGGGAAACAAAGAAACAAATGCTCGTGTCCTAAAAGACGTAACGTCCTTCCTCTCAAAATAGCACTGGAACTTCCAATAGCACTCAACAGTGGGGTCTGAAGCCACGAGAAGAGAAACTGGTGAAGGATGAAGTGATCAGTTATAATGAGGGGTAGAGGGAGAATATCCCGAAAGAAATGGCGATATTTCCCAATAGCCACACAAAATCCAATCAAGGTGCAATTGCAGCCCACAATTTCCACCTGGGTAGATGTCCTAAAATTTGGTCGCTAGGTACCTTGGTCAAAGTGCGGCATTTAGATTTTCAGCCTAAGAAATGGGTCACAAGCTGGATCCCGTCCAAGAGGTGGGTGCCTCAAGGGGGGATGCACAGAATAATCGGACCTCGGCCTTCAACCCTTCATGGGTATATCCCTACCTTATGGTGTTAGGAACACTTGACTTGGAGGATTTACAGTTCCCTATTTGACAACTTCTATTGTTTTGACAATGTGAGAACCAAATAACATGGAGTTATTTGGATGCCTATCCCCAAAATCCTACCTAGACTAAAAAAATTATTTTGGCACCTTCTGTGGAGGAAAACTTAATGAGTTTTTAGAAAAAATTTAGATGTGGTTGTTTGAGATATTGGGGGTGTGAGCCAATCTCATTGAATTTAAATGGGAGTGGATAGTTTTGTCAAGAAAAGGGTGGGGTGTTTTGGAATCCCTTTGGAGGAAACTTACTTTGACCTCCACGTTTCAAGATGAAAACTATGTGAGTGATAAGTGACTTTTGTGTGTGAATGAGTGAAAGTGTGCCAATGTTTTAATGAATTAGGTGTCACCTTGTTGCATGTGGACTTCGCTTGGACCTTACAAGTGTTGATTACCTAATTAACTAAATGCCTTTGGTATAACCTTGTGTAATTCAAAAGTCCCTAGGAAGCTAGCATGTGGACATCTGGGTCCTTTACTATTCCTTTAACTCCCTATTGTGATTTAATCTAAGAAAGCTTTGAAACTATCCTAGCTTGTGATCATGTGGGCATGTATGGGCCCATTACAAAACCTTTAAACTTCCCTAGTGATTTAATCTAAGAAAGTAAATTTCAACAATATCCTATATTTGTAGCATGTGGACATGTATGGGGCCGTTACAATCTTGAGATGTGTTTGAAAAATAAACTAAGAGGAGTCCTGAGGGGGCTGTTGTCCTCTCCTAAAGGTTTTAGTCTTTTTAAGGGAGATGAAATTGTCCTACAACCTTTTTCTGATTCTCAAGGTCACTTTGAAGCACGAGAGAAGAGCATACTAAATGGTTGTTATCCAATTTTTGGTCCCAATGCAAGCTTTATGTGATTATAAATGATTCCAACTTATACTTTTAGTCAAAGCAAGCCATCCATGTGGAAAAATTAAAGAAAAAAAAGGAAATAACGATTTTAAACCCCCTAAGTACCTATGTGTTTTGACTAATCCCTTTATATGGAGAGGGAACTATGTGTGGTGCAGATTACAATATGCATGAAATCATTTTTAAGAAGGCTAGCGGCCTTCCCCAGATCACAAAAAGGCTTACAATGTGTATTTTTCTGCACAGGTGTACGGGTCTCAGAGTAGACAGAGGCGCACTAAGCGCCTATGTGCAAACCGAAATAGACTTTTGGGTGCAGGTGTGCAGAGGGAACTGAACAACACAGTAATTTTTGTGCACGTGCGCACGATGCACGACTATGGGCCAATAAACCCGCGCATACCTGTCACACGGCCATGAAGAAAATTTTGAATGGAATTCTCTCAATTCAACTTTGAATTGGATGTTTTTCAGATCGGCTTGGGCCGGTTATGGTACCTGGAGGTTAAATAAACAAAAAGAAGAGTTAGAAAAACCCAAATGGGGTAGGAAATTGATACCTTTCCCCAGTGGAGTCACCAATATATTGCACCTATTTTGTCACCTAAATGAGCAAAATAGAGGTGCTTACAAGCTTAGTTGGGTTAGCTAAGCAAGACAACAGTAAAGGAAAGGGTTAGAAAAAAGAAACATAAAAGACTAAGCTAAGAATTAAACTAGGAAAGGAAAGAACAACTATAATATTGAGCATAAGGACATAAGAACAAGAAACCAATAAGACTCATGTCACCAATGGAAAGGATTGTATTAGTGAAAAGAAAACACCGAGAAGAAAGAGGACTTTGGGTCCCTTATTCCTCGAAGGGAAGGCTCTTGGACCCCCACAGTTTGAGTTCTTCTTACAACTTTGAAAACTTGAAATAAATGGTGAAAGAATCCCAAGCTAATCCACTCAAAAGGTGAGATGGATTGCCCAAATGTAATGATGATAGTATACTCTTGATGAGAAAAGAGGATTCCCCAAGAGAATAGTAACAACATAACCTTGCAAATGAATTCCTTGAAATTGTAGTGCACCCATGGCCTTGTTTTATAGCACCACTTTGAGGTATTGTGCAACTAGCTTTTAGTGTGAAAAGGGGTTGTTTAGGGAATTTTTAGGTCTTTGACCAGCCACCCAGTCAAATCCAGCCGAGATTTGGATGTCAAATCAACTTGAAAGATGAACCAGAAGTGGGTGGGAGGCCTAACAATATCATAAATGCGTCATTCTCAGGTGTGCACGGCTTTTAGCGACCACAATTGTGCATCGTACGCATGTGCACTTTTCTTGCATTTTTGGATGGTGCATGTGTGCACGCGCCCTATGTAGTCATAGTGCACCTTGATTTTATAACTTGTTGTATAGTTTTGGAACTTTTGGAAATGATTCTTTGGTAATTTTGGTCCATGGGTGAACTTATAGCTATTTGAAGATGTTGGATTCTTGTAACCATTTGAGGACGAAATTTTGGGTATTTTGGTGCATCATCTTCCAAGGGGCATAACTTTGGCATGCGATATCTATTTGTGGTGCACGATAGCTCGTTGGAAAGGTATAGTCGAGGAGATTAATTTTGGGGGATAAATTAGAGCCTTCATATATCATTGAGAATATCAATCCCAAAAAACCTTCATTTAGGCCCTCAAAATGGCCCCGGAAGTTAAAAACTGCTAAAAATAGTAAATTGCCAAAATTGCCAGAAAATTGTTTTGAGCGAGTTGGGAAAGGTGGGTGGCCACTGATATCCACCTGTATCATTCAGCTCCAATATTGCATCTATAGGATTAATGATGCATGGCCTTATCAATTATTACAGAACTTTCCAACTAAGCCCGAGTATAAAGTTGTGTGAACTCCGTGTAAGACATATTGTTTCCCAGAGAGAACTTAGTTCCCTACGATTTATGAATTTTTCTCATGCCTGTGCAATCCCTTGGCCCTCAATCATGATCCTCAATCTCATTTATCTTGTCAAAGTCTATTGATAGTCCAGATTCACTATGTTGAGAGCTACAGGGAGTAGGAGTTTAGTTTCCAAAGACACAGTGTTAGATGAGCCATGTGATCCTCGAGTCAAGATCGTTGGTGATCTCAAGGGAAAGGTTGATAAGGTGAAACTCCTCAACCTCAACCTAACATATCAGGTCATGTTACCATAATTGAACATCAATGTGTTCTGGAATGTGGCTCCAAATGATTTGGGAGGGATGTAGTTCATGTTGAAGCCACGGTTCATCAACCTCTTCACCTCCACCATCATGAATCTCTGGTACTTTCCATTTTTCGGCACTATAGGATGATCCTAAACCTAATACCAGTCCATACACCACCATCATCATCGAACAACCCCCATCACCCCCACAACCCTAGCCTCCACCTCGAGAAATAACCATCCCACCCCAAACCACTGAAATGAAGCCCATGCAGTTGGACCCCCCCAAACTACCCGAACATAGACCAAAACTCACTGGTCCAAACCTTGAAGTCCTGAGCTAGTAGATTATTCCTTTTGTACCAATTCAAGACAATCCACCTTCAACAGAGATTCAAACAGTACTAATGCTGAAAATCCCAAGTCCTCATCGTTTTTATTGGATAAATTCGTAGGTGTGGACACTAACCGATCTCCCTAGATCCACCTGGATCTAGAACAAAGCAAGACAAAACATGACTCTTTCCCTAAATTCTAACCATTGAATTAACTAGGAGGCAATAATAAGTAACATACCTTATTATCGCTTCCTATGGTCTTTGCTGATCCCGCTTCACTCCAGTGCTCTTGTGCAGCCAAGACCAAGACAACACAAACCAACCAAAGTGAAGAAAGCATAATCTATTCAACAGTAAATCTATGTATATGATCAAGGAATTATACAATAAAGTGGAAATAACTTTATGTGAAAGGGACATGCTACTGTATCATATTAATGGAAAGTAAATATTACAACCTGAGCCTTGATGTCGCAAACTTCCTTTCGATGGCCCTTGGCTCCAACACACACACTTGCTCACTCTTTGCATGAAGAAGCTCAACTCCTTAGGATAAACTTGTTGGAGTCTCCAAGCTGTTGTAGCTTTAGTCCTTCACACAATTCTTTCACCAATTCTCCAATGAATCTTGCTTAACCTTTTCCATGAGAATTCACTCAATATATAGGAGAGAATGAATTAGTTACTTGGATAAGAATGATCCCAAAATATCAGGGAATCCAGTACTAGGATAACCATTCGAATGCCAACCCATTCTTCTAGAAGATTCCCTTATAGAAGCATCGAGAATTAATGTTTTTCCTTTCTTTAGGAAGAGTTTGCACCCTAGCAGTTCCACACAGTGCGAGATGTTCGCACCCTGGCTTAAGGCAGCGTGTGAGAATCAGGCATTCTCACAGGAAAATATACTAGCAGCTTGTGAACCTCCTTCAAAAAAGAGATTTCTGGAAAGAGAAGAAAGTAACTTTTCTCAGGAGAAAGTTCTTATGAAGAGCTTGAGTACACCATCATCAATACATCATCATGATTATCGCTTATTATCGCGATAAGTAACATATCTTATTATCGCTTCCTATGGTCTTTGTTTCTCCCACTTCGCTCCAGTGCTCTTGTGCAGCCAAGACGAAGACAACACAAACCAAACAAAGTGAAGAAAGCACAATCTATTCAATAGTCAATCTATGTATATGATCAAGTAATTATACAATAAAGTGGAAATAGATTTATGGGAAAGGGACATGCTACTGTATCATATTAATGGAAAGTAAAGATTACAACCTGATCCTTGATGTCGCAAACTTCCTTTCGATGGCCCTTGTCTCCGACACACACACTTGCTCACTCTTTGCATGAAGAAGATCAACTCCTTAGGATAAACTTGTTGGAGTCTCTAAGCTATTGTAGCTTTAGTCCTTCACACAATTCTTTCACCAATTCTCCAATGAATCTTGCTTAACCTTTTCCATGAGAATTCACTCAATATATAGGAGAGAATGAATTAGTTACTTGGATAAGAATGATCCCAAAATATCAGGGAATCC
>SNQJ01S0008434.1:39508-72566 GCA_010110895.2 Picea sitchensis | reverse complement strand
TATTTCTATTGCTTATGGGTTTCAATGAAATTTGTGAACCGAACAACATCCTGTAAATTGGAAGATGATTTACATTTGGACCAGAAATAATCTATTAATCTATTAATATGAATACTATTGGAATAAATATAAACACTTTCTCTTTAAATTTTCCATGTTTTCTCCCCCTCTATTATCCCTTTGTGGTTCTATATTTAGTCGCATCTCTATTATCACGACCTCCTGGATTCACGGATTGGAAGATGCTCATATTTATCTATATCTTCACACCATGAGCCCGACCGACTATGGTCCCTTTCAATACTTAGCCAATTATCTGACCACTGGGTCCCAGGTTTGCGGTATCCAACACTTATGTCCCTTGTTTTGTCATATATATCTTGCACCCAAAGAACTTCTGTGATCTGCAATTTATGTTTTTACTAGTGAGAACTCACGAGGGATTTGAAAAGATTGGCATTAATAAACGAACAATAGATGTTTTTCTGTGAGAGGTCCCTTTTTCCATTTTCTTCTTCCCGTCTATTATCGATTTCTGGTTATATACTTAGTCGCCTTTATATGATCGTGGGTTCCAGGGTCGGTGGGATGACATATCTTCATCTCCATGTATATCCTCACATGACGAATCCGACCGACCGTTGTTCCTTTCCATACTTAGCCAATTTTATGGCCGCTATTGTCGGGTTGGCGCTTTCAAACTCTTTTGCTTCTTGTTCTGTGATATACATCTTGCACTCAAAACTTATGTGATCTACAATTCCACCGTAGACTCCTCAAACTCACAAGCTTCACTCTACCAGGATTCACAAATGTTTCAAAGTATCTGTCGCTTCTTTCCATCCCCACTAACTTCGCGCCCTTCCCAATGTACATTAATTATGGTCTTACTAGTGACAACTAAACACACTGGTACGAAACAGTTGGCACCCAGACCTCTGCCATATACAAATTGACTGTTGGACTTCGACATCATCCCCTCTTCCGTGTTACACATTATGCATTCAAATGTTATGAGCGATACAATTTGATCGTCGGGGCCTCACGTCTTCTTGGGAGACCTTGTCACCCTATTTTGGATCATTGCATTGGCAGGTTCACGAAATCTCCAATTCCTAGTCATTGTTTCCTGTTCCAACCATCCTTGTACTTATTTCCAAATATGAAATAACACATGCTTAATGATAATATGCCATCATGAAACAACCATAGAGATCGCAATTAATAAGCAAAATCCTCGAGCCATCCCTACAGAACTTGTCCACAAACATGCATAGAAGATCTTTCCAGGTAATGGGAAAGCTATTACAAATTTCAATATATTAGTGAACACAAGTCCAAGCCATCATTTCCCTATTCCATACTTGGAAAATTTATCGATTGCGGGTTCCTGGATTGACGACTTCAAAATTTTGTTTCAAATCTTCTGTGACTTGCAAACAGTGCCCAGAGTTCCGCGATATACAATTTATCTACTGGAATGCCCCATCACGAACCTGACCATTCACCGTTCCTTTCAATACTTAGCCCCAAGTTGGTTGTATCTCTATGAGGTTGTACATTTACTGTGTATCGAGTCTGGCCTACTGTTTCCATGTTCCATACTTAGACACTTTTTTTATTACGGGTTCCCAGACTGACAGGCTCATGATTTTGTTTCCAGTGTTCCACGACTAGAAAACAACACCTAGAGTTCCGCGATATACAATTTGTCCACAGGAATGTAACATCATGCCCTCTTCCATGTTACACGTTCTGTAGTCAACACTCTCAAGAGATATAATTTGACCCTCGGGACCTCACCTCTGTTGGTTGTATCTTGTAGCCCTATTTCAAAGTGTCACCAATCACTTTTGATAATTATCCATTCCTTAATTGTTGTTCCATGTCCCCCAAACCTTCCTACTTCTCTTTGGATATGCAATTGGCAAGATTTAATTCTAGCACTTCGTCATGCATGAACCTTAAACATGTCATTAATGAGCGAAAGGCTCGAGGATATCTCCCACATTTCTGCCATATACAAATTGACCATCGAACTCCCATATCATTCCCTCTTCCGTGGTACACATTTTTCACTCAAGTTCCGAGATATACAATTTGACCCTCGGGAAGTCATGTCTCCTGGGGAATCATTGTCACCCTAATTCTGAAGCCTGTCCGACTGCTTTCCATACTTTCCCATTTCATGGAATCTCTTTTGTGGATCCTTGGGTTGGCGGGTTCACAAAATATCCAATTCTTAGCCATTGTTTGTTGTGCCCAACCAAGGTTTAATGCTAACAGTTCATCATTCAACAACTGTACAGACCATCATTAAAAATAAAAAGCGTTGATGAGACAATGGAATTTAAATGAACCTCGACTCCTCAAATTTAAATTAATTTATCTTCTCTTATTTTATCTTTTTTGACCAAAGACATGCATAAAAGATCTTTCCACGTAATGGGATATATATTACAAGTTTCAATATATTAGCGAAGACGAATCTGCCCAGCCGTTTCTCTGATCCATACTTGAGCCATTTTTTCGATTGCGGGTTCCCGGATAGGCGGGCTCATGTTTTCACTTCCATTGTTCTGTGTCCTGCAAACATTACCCAGACTTCCGTGATATACAAATTTCCCTCTAGACTGTTGCATCATGCCCTCTTCTGTGTTATGCGTTTTGCACACAAAAAGTTCTGAGACATACAATTTGACCCTCGAGCTCTCACCTCCAACGGTTGTACCTTATAACCCTATTTTGAATCCCACCCGACCGCTTTCAAGAATTAGACACTCCTTAATTGCTCTTTCTCGTCCCCGCGACCTCGTACTTCTTTCTTAATATGCAATTAGTAACCTTTCATGCTAACATCTCACCATGCAGGAATCGTCAACATTGTCATTAATGAGTGAAACGCTCGAGGAGATCTCCCATTAATACACATTAAACCAAGATTTCATCTCAAACATGGGTCATCGTGTTGGCCCATTCAGGAAATATCCAATCCTTAATTTCTCATTGTCGTATCCACCATGTTCGCACTTCAATGTATGCAATTACTAGTCTTTAATGCTAACAATGCATCATGCAACAACCATCGAAATTGTCATTAATGAGCGAAAGTCTCGAGGAGATCTCCCATTCACACACATTGGACCAAGATTTGTGCAGGGCCATATTATCCCTTCCAACTCTTCATTTCAAACATCGTTTGTAGAAAACAAGCATTCTTGTAAACTTATGGCAGCAACTTGACAACAATTCTATGGAGATACAATGAATATCTTCAGACATCAAGACCATAAATTCCAGTGGTCCATGACATACTCTTACTATTCATCCCATTCTGCCCAGAACAAAGTGATTTGGACCTCTGGAATCGCTCGTGCAGGCTGCCTCCCTGAGGTTTTTGACTGCAAGGAGGTGGTCTCTTGGTGTGCCAAAAAATATATTTCAAGCCAAAGAATTATTCTACTGCGCGACCATTCTCCTGTTTCTTTGTCACCTCAGGTCTTCCGCAATATGTTAATATTTCCAGAGCCAACATTGACCTTTAGAGGACAAGACTGCAAGCAATTCCTAGAAAAACATGATAACGGGTTGGACCTCTTACCCGAATTCCTCGAAGACCCGAAAACAGTTCCTGAAGATATCACAAAGTTGCAGGTCAGTTCCTTTAGAAATCCATTCCGGGAAATTGCTTGGTTGTTTACAAGAATAACGGGACAGGAATCCACGACAATCATTTCTCGTATAGTTATTTATATTTTGTACTTCACAGTCAAGGAGCAATTCATTTTCGATTGGGGGAAGCTAATTTTCATTGAAATCTATTCCCAACTGTCACGATTCAAAGAATCGAATAAATTTTATGTGTCATCTTACTTGATTTTCGCAATAGTCCATTGTTGTTTGTTTCCAAAATTGTCTCTGTCCAAGCAAATAAACTATGAATTCCACCCAGTAACATTATGGTACTAGACCTTGTGGAGGCACAAGGCTTCCCATTGTTTTTATGAGGTTTTTAATGACTTTGTCTCCGTTTTCAAAGATTTATTTTTAGGAAAGGATGCTCCCTAGATGACTAGCCAGGCAACCAAGTTTTTGGAAAGGAAGGGGACACTTGAACAAAAGGAAAATTATAGTGTACTAATGATCTTTGGCTCCAAGGAAAATCCTACTTTCCTTCCATGCCACATCATGGACAAGATGTTTGTTACATAAATATCAATGCAATACAACCACTGGTTTCATTTTTTCCATGACAACAGAAAAAATAGTTCATTCCTCTACCCTGGAAAGTCGAGGACTTCATGTGCAAAAACATCAACAAGATTGACGAATTCACATGCCATTTCAAGAACTTGAACCTAACATATGCTAAAAGTATAAAAGGGTTCGACCCTAATGGGATTTTTCGACTGAAGATAGAGATAGTGACGACAACACTCCTGCTTCTGTCGATTGCAACGTAGAGACATTGCAAAGCGCAATTGAATTGTATAGACAACATGGAAAAGGATCTGGTGAGAAGAGTGTCCAGTCCCCGACCAACAATCCCAAGGGCACAACATCATGGTGCATTGCTTCAATGACCCACCCCAATAAGAAAGCAACCTAGAAATATTCAAATGAAGGAGGAGATAAGAACCATCCTCGCGAAAAAATTGATAGTTCTCACAAGCTTCCCCTGACGAAGAAGAGAAAAAACATTTTAGGGAAGTGGGAAGAACCCGAAATTGAAAGTGAGCACATGCAACTTGAAAATGAAATTGAGCACATGCACAAAGTTGACCCGTCCGTGGACACGATGCACCATAGTTCCACAATGGAAATAGCTGAGACCGACATTTTTTACGAAGTTGAATCCTTCGTATTCCAGAGCGTTGTTTTTGACAGCCAATCTAAAAATTTAATCATTGAAAAGAGAGATGTAACAAATAAGAAAGGAAAATCTCATATAGAGATTAAATTTAAGAAAATGTGGTTGTCCCAAATTTATCGATTTCACCGCACAACCGCTAATGCTCTTGATGATTCCATTAGAGGAATTGAAGCGGAGAATTCCAGACTGAACGACCGAGTCAAGGAATTGGAGGAGGCTTTCATTGCTACCCCAGTGTTTTCCAGTCCTTTAGCAAAAACTATGCCTGCTACCCCTGCAACCAAGTTAAAAGGATCCTCCAGCCTCCTCACATCGTGTAGAGTCCTTGTAGAGAAGTGCATCAAGAAAATAATGCAGTTAATTACTGAAGCCTGGGAAACATCACAAAATATAGCTTCATTTTGAAAGAGGGAAAATGATTTGCACGGACATTTGCAGACAAATTTAAAAAATGAAGAACGTTTCTATGAATAGATAGTGACCCATTTTTCCAACCATGCCATCAAAAACTTGGATCTGAAAAAAAGACAAGAGGATCTGCCCTCCCCAAAGCGGATCAAACAATTAAAAGCATGTTGGCAAAAGAAAGTTAAGAACCCGCAACTCATTGTCGAATCATGTGAACAAGCCATATCAGAAAAAGAAGAATTATTCAGAAACCTGGCCCAAATAGACTTAGCCGGAAGTACCAATGAGATTCAATACCCAAACTTAATCCTCAAATCCTTGTCCTTGACCAAACAAGACTTGGATGAACAACTTGATATTTTAAAGGGGTTGTCTTTAGAAAAGTTTTACGACATCCTTGAATATGGTGAAGATGAGGTCGAGAGTTGGATAGTGGAATATTTGGCACACAATGAATAAATTGAATGGGCCCTGCATAGTATTTCTGTGGATCTAAGGAAATTAGAAAACAAAATTTTCGACATAGAAATCCAGGATGAAATCAACGTGGCCCCCATGAGAAGCTACATTGAAGAATGGTTCCAACGGAGAATGGACAAGCTCATTGATGAAGGGAAACAACCAGTTGGCATGATTCCAGTGGTCGTCAATGACATCAACAAAAACACAACGGCTTCATAGTAAGTCTATACTGATCATATCTTGTTTTCTTTATCAATCCAATTGTTCTACCTCTTTAAATAGAAAACTCTAACCAAAGACGCATAACTTCCAATTCCTTCTTTTCAGATCTTCCTCTCTACCATGGCACACTTCTTCTTTCTACAACCCTATTTCTTGTACTTATTTCTTTTATGGTCCACGGGAGCCCCAATATCAGTCTATATGAAAAACACATTTAAATTTCCAGAAATATGGAATAGATTCCAGAAATATGTAACAAACATTATTAATTTTTGATAAATTTCAAAGAAAACTAATTTGGGAATGCTAAAATACTATGTTGGATGTGAGGAAATTGTGTTTATTATATTTGAATGTTTAATGTGTGTGATTCTTGGTTCTTTTTTCCAGGAACCTTTGTTGCAAGGCATTATTAATTTTTGATAAATTTCAAAGAAAACTAATTCGGAAATGCTAATTTTTTTTCCTTCAACTATGCTAGATGTCAGGAAATATTGTTAATGTGTATGCTTCCTAGTCCTTTTTTCTAAGTCCCATGTTTGAACTATACACACCCTAGGAAAAAACTACGTCATTCACATATTAACCTTGGGGGTCATCTACAAGCCAAATGTCTTGTGGCTGACCTGTGACACGCTGCCACAAGTCATCCTATGCATGGATACCACCTGTACTTCAAGTTGCTTCCCACGTGTCTCTGCTCGGTCCCGCTGTAGCAGTGCATTTATTCTCATTCCAACCTGGCAGGGATTACGCTGCCATGCAACACTTGTTTGTAAATATGAATGCCTTATTGTATTGTTGTGGTAAGTAAGGTATGTGTCATATTTAGTTACTTTAAAGCACTATATTTTTTTGTGGATGAACAAAAAAAAAACTATAATGTTTTCTAGTGATTGTAATTATGTAAAATTTACAATGGAAGGTGATTTATCTGGCATGTCAACACGATTTATAAGACTATATTAAAGGAGTAAGGGATTTGTGTTTTCTACCCACTGGAAGAAATGAGAGAAAACAAGGAAATTATTGGTTTTATTCATACACATGTTGGTAGAAATAATATAATCTCTATTTTTACAAGCTGCCTACACAGGGTTTTTAAATTCTCGTTACTCATCACAAACTTTCTCATTAAACGACACTTGCTACTCGTCGCTTTCTACGTACCTTCTTTTTGATTTTGTTTTCATGACTGTAAGCATGAAAACTTACAGTTGGAATTCATGTTTGATTTCATTAAAGGGTTAATGTTCATATGGTATGTTGTCGAATTGTCGTATTTTGCCATGAACATGGTTGTTTTCATGGTTATAACCCCTTGGTATTGAACACGCCTTGGTTACATGAGTATTAAACAACCACCCATTTAGCATTCGACTAATGTTAATGGGGTTTTGATTTATAATTTTTTTTATTCAATTGTTTATTTGACATATTAATTTTGTGATCAAATCGTGGATATGCATATTGTTGTTTTCAACTGTTATGATCTTTGTGTGTACCATTATGCCGAGGTGTCATTCCAAGTACAACGTGGTATTATTCTTTTTCATGGCTTCGATCTACATGACTTCTTTCACACGCATGGTAATTAACGCTCCCGCCTACCATTTCGAGCTATCTTTGCATTGCATTGGGGAAGCTCGGGGCAATGGCTCTGTGTTTATTCTGTCAAACCCTACCTCCGAATCCCGTGTCGATTCCTTTCTTTTATCCATGTCTTCTGTGGTGAGGATTGAGCCCAATGGTGTCCAGACATTGTTATCGTTTGATAATGCCAGAGATGACTTAGAAAGGAATGGCTGGCGTGTGTTTGTTGAAAAGTTTGAGGGTTTTAATTTAACAGTTGCTCAAGAATTCGCGTTGACGTTCGATGGTTGCAGAGAAAAAATAGGAGAAGTACAGCTTGAGTTAAACGAAGATTTTATTAGCCAAGCCACCGGTCTACCAGCTGTGGGGAAAAAGTGGTTCAAAAACTCAAAGGTTGAAGAGGTTCCCTGGTCATTGTTATTCATCTCAAGGAGGATTACCAGCTGCGATCGAGGTATGCATGTCTCAGCTCTAAAACCTAGATGGCACGATCTGTTAGCTATTGCGAAACAATTCGTTACCTGTGAGGGGAGATATGGGTTGGTTTTCTTGTATCACTTACAATTGCTCATGAGTTTTATCGATTTCCCCCTGAACATGCCCTATTTTCTCCTTCGAAGTCTATACAAAATGGCGAAGCGTTTTAAAAGGCAGAAGTCTGATTCTAGCCTGTTCCACCATTGTTTGATCAAGATTATTATTATACATTAGTTGAAATTAAACGATGATTGTTGTGATGCTTTTCTGTTACGAAATGGTTTTGGTAGCTGTGAGTTGGGACAGGTTGACAAGCTTGTCGTCATAGAAACCCTCGTCAAGCCTAACTTCTCTCCTCATTCGCTCTTGCCCTGTGATCCTATTTCTAATTTGGAACCCTCGACCTATCCTGACACTACCCAACCTGACACTCTACCAGATTTGTATCCCAAGGTTGGTGTTAAGGTTGTTAAAAAATCCATAAGAAAAAAGTGTAAAGTCAATGTTGATATCAATTATAAGAGTAAAAGGGACACTCGTTGGGTTTCACGATGTGCCCAAAATAAACCCAAGCCCTGTGCAGACCAAAACCCGATTGTGTTAAGCGAGGATTCCGATTCAGAAATTGAAAGATTCCTGACCAAAGAATATCCATATTGGTATGGACTTTGCTCTGATAAACCCTATGATTATGTTACAAACCTTCCACCGTGTCTAAAAGACAATCCCAATTTCCCTGGAATCAAACTCAGTAATGAACCTACAGGTCAAATGGAAAATTCCCCACCTATTAATACTATCACTGCTAATACACAGTCTATTCAGCTGCAATGTAACGAATGTCGATCATGGATCGATAGGTATTACAAAGACGTGCCTTTACTTCAGTCTCAGTTTAAATCCTTGGAAGACCAAGTGGATTTTCTAATGAAAGAGAATGTCAGACTTCAATCTGTAGCTCAAACCAAAGATAAACGACAAAAAACCACAGGGTCTGTTGTTTTTAAGAACGTGGAAGCAACGACTTCCATAGTAAATTCAAAGATTGCTTGATTAAGTTGAATCCCTTAATTTGAGGTATGATTTTTTTAAAAATAAGTTTAGGATGATTTTGTCTTTTTCAAATTAGAATACATGATTTGTTTGCACAGATTACCTTTAGTTTGTTTTGATTTATTCAATAAAATATGATTCTGGTTATAATTATAATTAGCTACAGAATTGTGAGATTCTTTAGCTAGTTACAAAAATTCGAATTACTTGTTTTAATAACTGAAAATGCATCTGAAATCCCTTATTCTTATGTGTTTTCAGGAACCTACAATTTCTAAAGGAGATTTGAAGCACTGTTGGCATCTCTCAGCATGCTATCTTTATGTTGTTTTAGAATAGGCTGTTAGTTTTTGATATCAAGTAGAATCTGGGAGGTTGCATCCTCCACATTTTTTGGAACAAATTAGATGTTATCAACATGAAACGTTTTGATCCTGTAACCTATATAAATATGTTGTTTTGTAAACTGAATACCATCGTTGCCTGGAGGCAAAAAACTATGGATTTATGATTGACAGACTTGAATGGAAGTTGATATTTACACAGCTTTAGCTTCTATATATCGTATTTTTATTCAAGTTATAATCATTTTGATTTGCAATTTGATTGTGACTACTTTAGATATCATGGTTTATTGTAGATTGGTGTGATGAAATTTATATGACATCCATGTTTTATGTCCCATATATTACATACAGTAATTTCTCTGTTCAAATTTGGGATTAGAAGATTTATCTTCTTTATTCATTGAACATTTATACACAATTTTTCACAACATAATTTATCTCAATGTGGCCATTTGTCAAATTATAAAATTGTTGTTGCTACATCTCTTACATGTTCTGTCATTAGCATTCAATCATTACTGCTTTTCATTTACGAGAAGCATTGGTAAGATCTGGTGCGGGTTGGCCTCATCAAACATCAAAATTAGATGGTATACACAGGACGAATAGGAGACGCGATTACAGGTTAGTTTGCTTGTTTTAATTTATTAGTTTAATTAATATAGGAATTTCCTATAATCTAAACAAAATTTACTATTTTTTATCTTTGTTTTTCAATCAGACAGTTGATTTTTTCATTTCTTGTTTATAAACGTTATAAAAAAAAAAATCAAAAAGACTGAATGATAGTTTTGTTGTTGTTAAATAAATCAATTCATATTTGATTTTCGCAGACTTAGATTAAAATTTGCATTCTGTAAATGATATACATATATTAGAGATATAATCATATGGATATATTTTACATATAATAAGTAGAGCTATTTTATAAATATTAGTTAGCAAACTGTAAATATATATTAGACCTGTATGTAGTTTTCAGCGAGTGTTTTTTTTTTTTTTCATTAAGTTATTTTATCTTCTTTAGTTTTGTCTTTAACTTCCTTAGGACTTAGATCAGCCAACGGAGCCGCAAAAACCTCGAAGTGGATTAATCCAAATGGCTTGGGTTAAGTAGACAACCCCAGACCAGATTCACTCCTCTAGTTGATGAGCGATCAATTTCGCCCATCAACAAATGGCGCTAGAAGGAGGGCCTTAAAATTATTAATGGAACGAGGTGGTCGTAAGACTCCTCCACCACCTACCCGCTCACCTATAGTGACTAGAAGTCATTCAAACAAAAACATTGTCCCTCAAACAAAAACCACATCAAACGACGATCTACGGATCACAGTTGAACCAGTAACTCCAAATCCTATGGGTGGTGACATACAAGAGATTGTTTTCCAATCTCTCATAAGAACACACAGTGTCTTCGCTCGTTTAAGACAACCAAACCGACATTTGGACCAACCATTAGACTTCTCTGATATCAGAGAACAACTTGGAGGCACTGACCTCACTTTAAACCCTACAGATCCAATCCTCACTCCTACAGCAGGAGGATCTGGTATACCACCATCACCACCTCCTTCATCTCCTTCTTCTTCTGGAGAAGAATCCTTTGACGAATGCAGTTCCTCATCCTAGCCTTCGACACCACCCACACCTATGGCCAACCAGAACAATCCCGCCAGACCCTGGCTCGACCAAGATGCAGTGGCCATACTTGGTCCTGAGCATCCTTTACCCAAACACCCAGAGAAATGGCCCCCTAAATTTGACCTAGACTCCAAACTGATCGCCGAAGATCACATCAAAAAGTTTATGTTAGCCATTAGGCTCCGTAGTGTCAAGCATGAAGACGTAGTCTGTAGATTGTTTCCCTACACCTTTGAGGGCAATGCCTCTACCTGGTACTTTGCTCAACAACCCCACACCATCGTGTCATGGGAGAAGTTTGAATCCTGTTTTCTTGAGAAGTTCGGAGATGACAAGTCTCCAGAAGTTCTAGTTATGGAGATTTCTAGTTTAAGAATGAAACCCACAGAGAATATCAAAGACTTTAATCAAAGGTTCTTGATGCTGAAGAACCGAATCCCTACAGGTTCGATGCCCGCCGAGAATCTTATTATATCATATTATACAAAAGCCTTACATCAAAGCATAGCCATTTGGGTAGAGAGATCCAAGAAATCCACGTTGTTAGAAGCCTTCGAAGAGGCTAGTCAGATCGAGAAAGACATCCTCATCTTAAAAGACACTACTAGCAATGGAATAGAGACCAGTTCATCTTCCAAAAAGAAAATCGAAATCCTCCCTAGACCTTCCCAAAACAAAGCCCAACCTGAAAGCTCAGATTTAGAAAACTTACAGAAATTTGTTCAAAAACTGTCCAATCAAGTTATAGATTTGAAAAGGACGGTTGAAGAAGCTTCTTCAAGCAAAGGACCTTACAAACCCCCGTTTAGGAATCCTTTTCCCACAAACCGACCTAATTCAAATACGAAAGGCCTAAATCTAGAAAGCCTGCAATTCGCTATTCAAACGATTCTAGAAGCACAGGATAACTTGATGCCTCCTAAGACCCCTGAAGAAGTAGCTGAACAAGAGACAATAGAAGAAGATGAATTCTCTCCGAACATTTTTGGACATTTTTCGGATAGTATTTTTCAAGCTAATTTCGAAACAGTGCATCCTTACAACACTAGGAGTAAGACAACAAACAAGCCTTCTTCTGAAATCACTACGACTTTGCCTCCAAAACAGTCTAAATCAACTGAGACTAAACAAAATTCAGTAAACCCAAGCTTAGATTATGATTTGGTTGAATATATAAAAAATCTTAGGGCTAATATTTCTGTTTATGAATTATTAAAATTTCCTTTTCTTCTGCAAAAAATGCTACAAAATATTGCAGAGAACAACAAAAATGGAAATCCAAGCAGTAACAAAGGTGTTCAGAATAACCCCAAAGTTCCTCAGAAGGCCTCCGCCAAAACTACTTCTGATTCTCACGAGAAAAGAGACCTTCCTGTAAATAATGTAACAAATGTAGATAAATTAGTTTTAGAGGCCGGAGTAAAAAGAAACAAACTTCCACCATTAGTACTCGCAGAAATGTCCCTCCATTTTTGTTAACTTTTGAAATCTTCAATAGGAACATGTACAACTGCATGGTAGATTTAGGAGCGTCATCTAATGTAATGTCTTGGTCTGTGTGTCAAAAGATTAATGCCGAAGTACAACCATCCACCTTGAAGATCATCCAGCTTGATCAAACTAGTGTAAAAGTTATAGGCGAATTGAGAAATGTGCTTATAAGATTGTCGTCTAACCCTAAAGTTCATCAAGTGATTGATATTATTGTTGTAGATATCCCAAAAGTTTATGGTTTGTTTTTAAGTAGAGACTGGTCAGAACAACTACACGACTATTTTGCGACGGATTGGTCTCACTTGTGGCTACCCGAGAATGGAAAGCCCAACAGGATCAAGATAAATCGTGAACATTACCTAAAGTTCACGGTGACGAATTTAAATGATCCCAATGAACCATTCACACCTTCTGCCGATTCACCTGAAATACAGGGGATGGATACCTTTTTCGGCAATTTCATGGCCGAAACTTCCACTATCACTAACCCGGAACAACAGTCTAAAATTTTGACATATACGCAACCAACAGCTTCTACCCAGTGGTCACATGCAACCGACAACAATCAAATATGGTCTCTTTACTTTGATAGGTCAAAATCCAAGGAAGGAGCTGGTGCAGGCTGCGTGATTATTTATCCAGCAGGTAACAAGACCCTGATTGCGTGCAGGTTAGAGTTCAAATGTACAAACAACACAGCAGAATATGAGGCTTTATTGCAAGGCCTCAGGAAAGCATTAGATATGAACGTTCAAAATTTGACTGTCTTTGGTGATTTGGAAATTGTGGTTAGACAGGTAAAAAATTCTATCCACTGTTTATCTCCGCACCGTAAAAGCTACCAATCTGAGGTATGGAATTTGATGAATAAGTTTTCTGCATTTAACATAAATTCTATTCCTATATTGAATAATTTGGAAGCTGATTTGTTAGCTAACGTAGCTTCGAAACTTTTCCCTGCAGAAGGCTTATCTCCGAATGCATTCTATGTCGAACTGTTGTTCAGACCGTCCGTCCCCGACAACATCACGAATTGGAGAGTCTTCGATGAGGATCAATAGATTATAAGTTTCTTGCATATGGAATAAACTTTCCAGGGCACAGTAATCGACGAAGGTACTCATGATGAAAATCTTCGTGACTTTACAGTAATACTAGATCCAAGATCTCCTGAATCTTCATCAGACATGGTAAATTCTATCCCAAAATTTGTAGTTAGATTAGAAAAAATTTATGATCTTCACGACAAGTTCAAAAAATCAGTGAACTGTAAAACGAATAGTTCCTCTTTAACGCATGAAAAAGTAAACTTGGGAACTAAAGACAACCCACAGTGCATTAATTTAGGGGTGGGATGTTCTGAACAAGAAAAAGCAGCGTTTATTAAATTGTTTAAGGAATTCAAAGATGGTTTTGATTGGACGTACAACGACCTAAAAACCTTTGATCCTAACATCATACAACACGTTATTCCTATGAAACCCTAAACCCAACCTTTTCAACAAAATTTAAGGAAAATGCACCCAAAACTCGAACCAACTGTCAAGAAGGAATTAAATAAATTCCTGAACGCTAAGATAATCTTCCCAGTTAGGCACACACAATGGGTCTCTAATCTTGTCCCTGTCCGTAAGAAGAGTGGTGAAATCTGACTATGTGTCGATTTTTGAAATCTTAATCGAGCGTCTGATAAAGACAACTACCTTGTCGCACCCATGGAACAGATCTTTCAACAGGTATCTGGTTCTGAAATATTATCCTTATTGGATGGTTTTTCAGGGTATAACCAAGTCCTGATGTCCCCTCCAGACAAACTTAAAACCACCTTCCGCACTCCATGGGGCACCTACGCTTATAGGAAGATGCCCTTTGGACTCATAAATGTCAGTGCCACTTTCCAGAGAGCGATGTACATCGCTTTCCGAGGCTTAATCAATCAATCTGTCGTAGTTTACCTGGATGACGTTACTGTCTTCTCGAAAAACAAAGAAGATCATCTAGCTCATTTAAGATCCGTTCTACAGCGATGTCGTAAGTATGACATTTCTTTGAATCCTAAAAAATCTATCTTCGCAGTAGAACAAGGTAAACTCTTAGGATTTATTGTATCAAGCGAAGGGATGATTATCGACCCTGAAAGAACTCAATTCATTTCGAAAATCCCTCCTCCCTCGTCAAAAAAGTCTATGCAATCTTTCTTAGGTCAGATAAACTTTGTTAGGAGATTCGTCCCCAGTTTTTCAGAAATGGTGAGACCACTACAAAACCTAATAAAAAAGGATGTACAATACCATTGGGGACCTTTAGAAAACCAGACTTTTAATTCAATAAAAAAGGCCATAATAGACGCTCCTTCTCTAATGAGCCTCGATTTTTCGCAAGACTTCACCCTCTACACGTTCGCTTCTGATTGTTCTTACACTGTTGTCCTAACTCAAAATAACGCTGAAAAAAATGAAGTACCAATTGCCTTTATGAGCTCAACCTTCAAAGGGGCAGAACTTAAATACCCAACACTAGATCATCAAGCCTATGCTGTTTTTAAAGAAGTAAGGCACTTCCAATCTTATCGTTTAAAATCTAGGATGAAAATCATTGTCCCTTACCCAGTTATCAGAAATCTGTTAGTACAGAAAGAACTAGGTGAAAAAAGGGCAAATTGGGTCACATCATTGCAAGAGTATGACATAGAAATCACCCCAGCACAAATAGTAAGAGGTCAAGGGTTATGAAAGTTAGTCGCTGACTCAGCTACATGACAACAAGAGGAAAATGATATGTCAAATCCAGGACAACACTATCAAAATCTAATCTGTTGTGCACAAAACCTTGTTAGTCCCTGGTATGATGATATAAAATTTTGTCTTGAACATGGGTCAGCTCCCCATCACCTGGATCCCATAAAAAGAAAAGTGCTAAGATTAAAATCTGGTTCCTTTCAGCTGATTAATGGTATTCTGTTTCGTCAAAATTTTGATGGAGTACTAATGCACTGTCTTGAGAAAGATGAAGCAGAAAAGGTCTTATTGGAATTGCACGTAGGAGAATCTGGTGGGAATTTTGGTGGAGATACCACTGCCCATAAAGTATTAAGGGAAGGTTACTATTGGCCTACACTTTTTAAATATGCTCATGCTTTGTGTCGCAAGTGTGTAATTTGTCAAAAAGCATCCAGATGGATACAGAAACCAACCTTCCCTTTGCAACCAATTTCAATAGACTTCCCTTTTCAGTAGTGGGGTCTAGATATTATAGGTCCAATCAATCCACCATCCTCACAACAGCATAAGTATATCATAACAACCACAAATTACTTCACCAGATGGTCCGAAGCTGCCCCGTTAAAAGCTGTAAATACTAGCCAGGTAATATCTTTTTTGAATTCAAATATTATTACTCGTTTTGGTATCCCTGACTGCCTGGTATTTGATAATGTTTCCTATTTTTTGTCTCTTGAGATGAGTGATTTCGCTCTAGAAAAAGGAATTAAATTAAAGTATTCTGCCAGCTATTACCCCCAAGGCAATGGATTGGCATAATCGACTAATAAAAATATGATCAAAATTATCAAGAGAACGGTCTCTGAAAACCATAAAAATTGGCATAATGCATTGTTAAACGCTATCTGGGCTGATAGAGTGACTCCAAAAACTGTTGTGGGTAACTCACCTTTATTTCTCGTTTATGACAGAGAGACAATTCTACCACCACATATCCTCCTTCCCTCTCTGCAGCTATCGCAGAAAATACAAGAAGAGGATTGTCCCCCTTTGGAGAATCGAATTAACACTTTGTTAAAATTAGAAGAAGTGAGAGCTCAAGCGAAACGGAAATTGGATCAATATCAACTCATTGTTAAAAGCTGGTTTGATTCCAATTATACCTCTGACAGAAATTTTGAGGTAGGTGACCTTGTCCTTAAATGGGACAAACCGCATGAGGGAAAAGTAGAGCATATAAAGTTTCAGAACTTGTGGCTAGGACCATTCTTGATTGCTGAGAAATTGGGGCCCAGTTCCTTCCGATTACAAAATTTAGAGGGACAACCAGACGCCTATCCAGTGAATGGAAAATCTCTAAAAAGGTATTTTTCCTGATGACACTCCCATGTACACTGTGTAAATATTTTTGTTCTTCTTGCTTTTGTTTTTCTTTGCTGGTTTGTTTTGATTTTTCCCTTATGCTTGCCAATTTTTCTTTTGACGCACATACCTGCACCGTAAACCATTTCAGACAAAGAGAACATAAAAATTTCCCCTCTGAAATGACTATTGAAGGTTGTTTAAACATCAACTATGCTATTTTTCTGAAGTTTGCAGCCATGTTAAAGAAAGCTTGTTGTTTGAAAAATGTTTCTTGATTTCAATCTGTAACTGAAGCTATTCATGATCATCCATAAAAAAATTCTTCTTACACTGTCCCTGTTCCTTAAGATAACAACTTAGAGATGTCTCCCTGCCCTCAAAAGTCGGTTTATTAACAAACTATCTCTAGATCTTAATGAAGGACAGTTAAATTTTTTTTCCTCAAGGTCTGTAATTTACTAAAATATTTTGAAAAATAAGGATTTTCAGTGTCACCCCGCTCTATTAAATATATTTAAAACTAAATAAACCTTAAGAGAGTTGTGGGAAGTGCTTGTAAACCCGTCGGGATACTGAATAGGTCTGCTGGCAGTGGGTAAATGCATGCATGACACCAAGACAACTTCGTCGGGGTACTAAACAGACCCGTTGGCAGCGAAGCAATGTCAGGTATATGAAAATTCTCAGATATGGAATCTTTTGACCTTAAATGTCCTTCGTTATGATCTGGAACTTCTTGGCAGGATACAGATATCGGAGTGGGTTAAATGGAATCCCTGTCAAGGCTATGGATGCCTACTGGCAACAACGACTCTGTCAACAGTATTGAAGATTTTAACTTTAACATCGTGACTCTCTTTTGTCAAGATTGTCATCAGTTTTCGTCTTTTAAAATAACAAGCAATTTGAAACTAGAATGTTTTATAATTGATAATGATGTTCAAATAGCTTCTTAGTTGTTTTCGATTTGAATTTTTTTCTGATTATCCTAATCTGGACTCGTTCGTTTGGCATAGATAACTGCGTCTACTAGTGTGTCGCCATTGTTGGCAACAATAATATAATCTCTATTTTTACAAGCTGCCTACACAGGGTTTTTAAATTCTCGTTACTCGTCACAACCTTTCTCATTAAACGACACTTGTTACTCGTCGTTTTCTACGTACCTGCTTTTCGATTTTGTTTTCATGACTGTAAGCATGAAAACTTACAGCTGGAATTCATGTTTGATTTCATTAAAGGGTTAATGTTCATATGGTTTGTTGTCGAATTGTCGTATTTTTCCATGAACATGGTTGTTTTCATGGTTATAACTGCTTGGTCTTGAACACGCCTTGGTTACATGAGTATTAAACCGCCACCCATTTAGCATTCGACTAATGTTAATGGGGTTTTGATTTATAAAATTTTTGATTCAATTGTTTATTTGACATATTAATTTTGTGATCAAATCGTGGATATGCATACTGTTGTTTTCAACTATTATGATCTTTGTGCATACCATTATGCCGAGGTGTCATTCCAAGTACAACATGGTATTATGATTTTGCATGGCCTCGATCTACACGACTTCTCTGACACGCATGGTAATTAACGCTCCCTCCTACCATTTTGAGTTGTCTTTGCATTGCATTGGGGAAGCTCAGGGCAATGGATCTGTGTTTATTCTGTCAAATCCTACCTCTGAATCCAGTGTCGATTCCTTGATGTTAGCCATGGATCCTGTGGTGAGGATTGAGCCCAATGGTGTCCAAACATTTTTATTGTTTGATAATTCCAGAGATGACTTAGAAAGGAATGATTGGCGTGTGTTTGTTGAAAAGTTCGAGGGTTTTAATTTAACGGTTGCTCAAGAATTCATGTTGACGTTCGATGGTTGCAAAGAAAAAATAGGAGACGTCCAACTTGAGTTAAATGAAGATTTTATTAGCCAAGCCACCGGTCTACCAGCTGTGGGGAAAAAGTGGTTCAAAAACTCAAAGGTTGAAGAGGTTCCCTGGTCATTGTTATTCATCTCAAGGAAGATTACCAGCTGCGACCGAGGTATGCCTGTCTCAGCTCTAAAACCTAGATGGCACGATCTGTTAGCTATTGTGAAATAGTTCGTTACCTGTGAGGGGAGATATGGGTTGGTTATCTTGTATCACTTACGATTGCTCATGAGTTTTATCGATTTCCCCCTATTTTCTCCTTCGAAGTCTATACAAAATGGCGAAGCGTTTTAAAAGGCAGAAGTCTGATTCTAGCCTGTTCCACCACTGTTTGATCAATATTATTATTATACATTAGTTGAAATTAAAGAATGATTGTTGGGATGCTTTTCTGTTACGAAATGGTTTTGGTAGCTATGAGTTGGGACAGGTTGACAAGCCTGTCGTCACAGAAACCCTCGTCAAGCCTACCATCTCTCCTCCTTTTCTCTTGCCCTGTGATCCTATTTCTAATTTGGAACCCTTGACCTATCCTGACACTACCCAACCTGACACTCTACCAGATTCGTATCCCAAGGTTGGTGTTAAGGCTGTTAAAAAATCCATAAGAAAAAAGTGTAAAGGCAATGTTGATATCAATTATAAGAGTAAAAGGGCCGCTCGTTGGGTTTCACGATGTGCCCGAAATAAACCCAAGCCCTATGCAGACCAAAACGCGATTGTGTTGAGCAAGGATTCCGATTCGGAAATTGAAATATTCCTTACCGAAGAATATCCATATTCATATGGACTTTTCTCTGATAAACCCTATGATTATGTTACAAACCTTCCACCGCGTCTAAAAGACAATCTCGATTTCCATGGAATCAAACTCAGTAATGAACCTATAGGTCAAATGGAAAATTCCCCACCTGTTAATACTATCACTGCTAATACACAGTCTATTCAGCTGCAATGTAACGAATGTTGATCATGGATCGATAGGTATTACAAAGACGTGTCTTTACTTAAGTCTCAACTTAAATCCTTGGAAGACCAAGTGAATTTGCTAACGAAAGAGAATGGCAGACTTCAATCCGTAGCTCAAACCAAAGATAAACGACAAAAAACCACAAGGTCTTTTGTTTTTAAGAACGTGGAAGCAACGACTGCCATAGTAAGTTCAAAGATTGCTTGATTAAGTCGAATCCCTTAATTTGAGGTATGGTTTTTTTTAAAAATAAGTTTAGGATGATTTTGTCTTTTTCAAATTAGAATACATGATCTGTTTGCACAAATTACCTTTAGTTTGTTTTGATTGATTCAATAAAATATGATTCTGGTTATAATTATAACTAGCTACAGAATCATGAGATTCTGTAGCTAGTTACAAAAATTCGAATTACTTGTTTTAATAACTGAAAATGCATCTGGAATCCTTTATTCTTATGTGTTTTTAGAAACCTACGATTTCTAAAGGAGATTTGAAGCACTGTTGTCATCTCTCAGCATGCTATCTTTATGTTGTTTTAGAATAGGCTATTAGTTTTTTATATCAAGTAGAATCTGGGAGGTTGCATCCTCCACATTTTTTGGAACAAATTAGATGTTATTATAGGAAACGTTTTGATCTTGTAACCTATATAAATATGTTGTTTTGTAAACTGAAGACCATCGCTGCCTGGAGGTAAAAAACTATGGATTTATGATTGACAGACTTGAATGGAAGTTGATATTTACAAAGCTTTAGCTTCTATATATCGTATTTTTATTCAAGTTATAATCATTTTGATTTACAATTTGATTGTGACTACTTTAGATATCATGGTTTATTGCAGATTGGTGTGATGAAATTTATATGACATCCATGTTTTATGTCCCATATATTACATACAGTAATTGCTCTGTTCAAATTTGGGATTAGAAGATTTATCTTATTTATTCATTGAACATTTATACACAAATTTTCACAACAAAATTTATCTCAATGTGGCCATTTGTCAAATTATAAAATTGTTGTTGCTACATCTCTTACATGTTCTATCATTAACATTCAATCATTACTGCCTCGCGTTTAGGAGAAGCATTGGTAAGATTTGGTGTGGGTTGGCCTCATCAAACAACAAAATTAGATGCTATACACAGGACGAATAGGAGATGCGATTACAGATTAGTTTGCTTGTTTTATTTTATTAGTTTAATTAAAATAGGAATTTCCTGTAATCTAAACACAATTTACTATTTGTTATCTTTGTTTTTCAATTAGACAATTGATTTTTTCATTTCTTGTTTATAAACGTTATAAAAAAAATAAATCAAAAAGACTGAATGATAGTTTTGTTGTCGTTAAATAAATCAATTCATATTCGATTTTCGCAGACTTAGATTAAAATTTGCATTCTGTAAATGATATACATATATTAGAGATATAATCATATGGATATATTGTACATATAATAAGTAGAGCTATTTTATAAATATTAGTTAGCAAACTGTAAATATATATTAGATCTGTATATAGTTTTCAGCGAGTGTTTTTTTTTTTCATTAAGTTATTTTATCTTCTTTAGTTTTGTCTTTCACTTCCTTGGGACTTAGATCAGCCAACAGAGCCGCTAAACTTGTCGGAGTGGATTAATCCAAACGTCTTGGGTTAAGTAGACAACCCCGGACCAGATTCACTGCTCCAGTTGACGAGCAGTCAATTTCGCCCGTCAACAAATGGCGCTAGAAGGAGGGCCTGAAAATTATTAATGGCATGAGGTTGTCGTAAGACTCCTCCACCACCTACCCTCTCACCTATAATGACTAGAAGTCATTCAAATGAAAACATTGTCCCTCAAACAACAACTACGTCAAACGATGATCTACGGATCACAGTTGAACCAGTAGCTCCAAATCCTATGGGTGGTGACATACAAGAGATTGTTCGCCAATCTCTCATAAGAACACACAGTGCCTTCGCCCGTTTAAGACAACCAAACCGACCTTTGGAACAACCATTAGACTTCTTTGATATCAGAGAACAACGTGGAGGCACTGACCTCACTTTAAACCCTACAGATCCAATCCTCACTCCTGCAACAGGAGGATCTGGTATACCACCATCACCACCTCCTTCATCTCCTTCTTCTTCTGGAGAAGAATCCTCTAACGAAGGTAGTTCCTCATCCCATCCTTCGACACCACCCACACCTATGGCCAACCAGAACAATCCCACCAGACCCTGGCTTGACCAATATGCAGTGGCCATACTTGGTCCTCAACATCCCTTACCCAAACACCCAGAGAAATGACTCCCTAAATTTGACCTAGACTCCAAACAGATCGTCGAAGATCATATCAAAAAGTTTATGTTAGCCATTAGGCTCCGTAGTGTCGAGCACGAAGACGTAGTCTGTAGATTGTTTCCCTACACCTTTGAGGGCAATGCCTCTACCTGGTACTTTGCCCAACATCCCCACACCATCGTGTCATGGGAGAAGTTTGAATCCTGTTTTCTTGAGAAGTTCGAAGATGACAAGTCTCTAGAAGTTCTAGTCATGGAGCTTTCCTATTTAAGAATGAACCCCAAAGAGAAGATCAAAGACTTTAATCAAAGGTTCTTGACGCTGAAGAACTGAATCCCTACGGATTCGATGCCCATCGAGAATCTTATTATAGCATATTATACGAAAGTGTTACATCAAAGCATAGCCATTTGGGTAAAGAGATCCAAGAAAGCCACGTTGTTAGAAGCCTTCGAAGAGTCTAGTCATATCGAGAAAGACATCCTCATCTTAAAAGACACTACTAGCAATGAAATATAGACTAGTTCATCTTCCAAAAAGAAAATCGAAATCCTCCCTAGACCTTCCCAAAACAAAGCCCAACCTTAAAGCTCAGATTTAGAAAACTTACAGAAAGTCATTCAAAAATTGTCCAATCAAGTTATAGATTTTAAAAGGACAACTGAAGAAGCTTCTTCAAGCAAAGGACCTTACAAACCCCCATTTAGGAAGCCTTTTCACACCAACCGACCTAATTCAAATACGGAAGGCCTAAATCTAGAAAGCCTGCAATTCGCTATTCAAACGATTCTAGAAGCACAGGATAACTTGATGCCTCCTGAGACCCCTGAAGAAGTAGCTGAACAAGAGATAGTAGAAGAAGATGAATCCTCTCCGAACATTTTTGGACATTTTTCAAATAGTATTTTTCAAGCTAATTTCGAAACAATGCATCCTTACAATACTAGGAGTAAGACAACAAACAAGCCTTTTTCTGAAATCACTATGACTTTGCCTCCAAAACAGTCTAAATCAACTAAGACTAAACATAATTCAGTAAACCCAAGCTTAGATTATGATTTGGTTGAAGATCTAAAAAATCTTAGGGCTAATATTTCTGTTTATGAATTATTAAAATTTCCTTTTCTTCTGCAAAAAATGCTACAAAATATTGCATAGAACAACAAAAATGGCAATCCAAGCAGTAACAAAGGTGTTCAGAATAACCCCAAAGTTCCTCAGAAGACCTACGCCAAAACTACTTCTGATTCTCACGAGAAAAGAGACCTTCCTATAAATAATGTAACAAATGTAGATAAATTAGTTTTAAAGGTCGCGAGTAAAAAGCAACAAGCTTCCACCATTAGTACTCGCAGAAATGTCCCTCCATTTTTGTGAACTTTTGAAATCTTCAATAGGAACGTGCACAACTGTATGGTAGATTCAGGAGCGTCATCTAACGTAATGCCTTGGTCTGTGTGTCAAAAGGTTAATGTCGAAGTACAACCATCCACCTTGAAGATCATCTAGCTTGATCGAACTAGTGTAAAAGTTATAGGCGAATTGAGAAATGTGCTTATAAGATTGTCGTCTAACCCTAAAGTTCATCAAGTGATTGATATTATTTTTGTAGATATCCCATAATTTTATGGTTTGTTTTTAAGAAGAGACTAGTCGGAACAGCTACACGACTATTTTGCGATGGATTGGTCTCACTTGTGGCTACCCGAGAATGGAGAGCCCAACAGGATCAAGGTAAATTATGAACATTACCTAAAGTTCACGGTGACGGATTTAAATGATCCCAATGAACCATTCACACCTTCTGTCGATTCACCCGAAATACAGGGGATGGATACCTTTTTCGGCAATTTCATGGCCGAAACTTCCACAATCACTAACCTGGAACAACAGTCTGAAATTTTGACATATACGCAACTAGCAGCTTCTACCCAGTGGTCACATGCAACCGACAACAATCAAATATGGTCTCTTTAATTTGACGAGTCAAAATCCAAGGAAGGAGCTGGTACAGGCTGCGTGATTATTGATCCAGCAGGTAACAAGACCCTGATTTCATGCAGGTTAGAGTTCGAGTGTACAAAAAACACATAAGAATATGAGGCTTTATTGAAAGGCCTCAGGAAAGTATTAGATATGAACGTTCAAAATTTGACTATCTTTGGTGATTCAGAAATTGTGGTTAGATAGGTAAAAAATGCTATCCACTGTTTATCTCCGCACCTTAAAAGCTACCAATCTGAGGTATGGAATTTGATGAATAATTTTTCTGCATTTAACATAAATTCTATTCCTAGATTGAATAATTCAGAAGCTGATTTGTTAGCTTACGTAGCTTCGAAACTTTTCCCTGTAGAAGGCTTATCTCCAAATGCATTCTCCGTCGAATTGTTGTTCAGACCGTCCGTCCCCGACAACATCACGAATTGGAGAGTCTTCGATGACGATCAACAGATTATAAGTTTCCTGCATATGGAAGAAACTTTCCAGGGCGCAGTAATCGACGAAGGTACTCATGACAAAAATATTCGTGACTTTACGGTAATACCAGATCCAAGATCTCTTGAATCTTCATCAGACATGGTAAATTCTATCCTGAAATCTGTAGTTAGATTAGAAAATTTTTATGATCTTCACGACAAGTTCAAAAAATCAGTGAATTGTAAAACGAATAGTTCCTCTTTAACGCATGAAAAAGTAAACTTGGGAACTAAAGACAACCCACAGTGCATTAATTTAGGGGTGGGATGTTCTGAACAAGAAAAAACAACGTTTAATAAATTATTTAAGGAATTCAAAGATGGTTTTTCTTGGATGTACGACGACCTAAAAACCTTTGATCCTAACATCATAGAACACGTTATTCCTATGAAACCCCAAACCCAACCTTTTCAACAAAAGTTAGGGAAAATGCACCCAAAATTCGAACCAACTGTCAAGAAGGAATTAAATAAACTCCTGAACGCTAAGATAATCTTCCCAGTTAGGCACACACAATGGGTCTCTAATATTGTCCCTTTCCGGAAGAAGAGTGGTGAAATCCGACTATGTGTCGATTTTCGAAATCTTAATCGAGCGTCTGATAAAGACAACTACCTTGTCCCACCCATGGAACAGATCCTTCAACAGGTATCTGGTTCTGAAAGATTATCCTTATTGGATGGTTTTTCAGGGTATAACCAAGTCCCGATGTCCCCTCCATACCAACTTAAAACCACCTTCCGCACTCCATGGGGCACCTACGCTTATAGGAAGATGCCCTTTGGACTCATAAATGCCAGTGCCACTTTCCATAGAGCGATGGACATCGCTTTCCGAGGCTTAATCAATCAATCTGTCGTAGTTTACCTGGATGAAGTTACTGTCTTCTAGAAAAACAAAGAAGATCATCTAGTTCATTTAAGATCCGTTCTACATCGATGTCGTAAGTAAGACATTTCTTTGAATCCTAAAAAATCTATCTTCGCAGTAGAACAAGGTAAACTCTTAGGATTTATTGTATCAAGCGAAGGGATGATTATCGACCCTGAAAGAACTCAAGTCATTTCGAAACTCCCTCCTCCCTCGTCAAAAAAGTCTATGCAATCTTTCTTAGGTCAGTTAAACTTTGTTAGGATATTCGTCCCCAGCTTTTTCAGAAATGGTGAGACCACTACAAAACCTAATAAAAAAGGACGTACAATACCATTGGGGATGTTTAGAAAACCAGGCTTTTAATTCAATAGACGCTCCTTCTCTAATGAGCCCCGATTTTTCGCAAGACTTCACCCTCTACATGTTCGCTTCTGACCGTTCTTACGCTGCTGTCCTAACTCAAAAGAACGCTGAAAACAATGAAGTCCCAATTGCCTTTATGAGCTCAGCCTTCAAAGGGGAAGAACTTAATTACCCAATAGTAGATCAACAAGCCTATGCTGTTTTTAAAGAAGTAAAGCACTTCCGATCTTATCTTTTAAAATCCAGGACGAAAATCATTGTCCCTTACCCGACTGTCAGAAATCTGTTATTACAGAAAGAACTAGGTGAAAAAAGGGCAAACTGGGTCACATCCTTGCAAGATTATGACATAGAAATCACCCCAGCACAAATAGTAAGAGGTCAAGGGTTATGAAATTTAGTCACTGACTCAGCTGCAGGACAGCAAGAGGAAAATGATATGTCAAATCCAGGACAACACTATCAAAATCTAATCTGCTATGCGCAAAACCTTGTTAGTCCCTGGTATGATGATATAATTTTTTTTCTTGAACATGGGTCATCTCCCCGTCACCTGGATCCCACAAAAAGAAGAGCGCTAAGATTAAAATCTGATTCCTTTCAGCTGATTAATGGTATTCTGTTTCATCAAAATTTTGATGGAGTACTAATGCACTGTCTTGAGAAAGATGAAGTAGAAAAGGTCTTATTGGAATTGCACGCAGGAGAAGCTAGTGGGCATTTTGGTGGAGATACCACTGCCCATAAAGTATTAAGGGCAGGTTACTATTGGCCTACACTTTTTAAATATGCTCATGCTTTGTGTCGCAAGTGTGTAATTTGTCAAAAAGCATCCGGACAGATACAGAAACCAACCTTCCCTTTGCAACCAGTTTCAGTAGACTTCCCTTTTCAGCAGTGGGGTCTAGATATTATAGGTCCAATCAATCCGTCATCCTCACAACAACATAAGTATATCATAATAGCCACAGATTACTTCACTAGATGGTCCAAAGCTTCCCCGTTAAAAGCTGTAAATACCAGCCAGGTAATATCCTTTTTGAATTCGAATATTATTACTCGTTTTGGTATCCCTGTCTGCCTGGTATTTGTTAATGCTTCCTATTTTTCGTCTCTTGAGATGAGTGATTTCGCTCTAGAAAAAGGAATTAAATAAAATTATTCTGCCAGCTATTACCCCTAAGGCAATGGATTGACATAATCGACTTATAAAAATCTGATCAAAATTATCAAGAGAACGGTCTCTGAAAACCATAAAATTGGCATAATGCATTGTTAAACGCTATATGGGCTGATAGAGTGAATCCAAAAACTGTTGTGGGTAACTCACCTTCTTTCTCATTTATGGAAGAGAGGTAATTCTACCACCACATATCCTCCTTCCCTCTCTGCAACTATCGTAGAAAATACAAGAAGAGGACTGCCCCCCTTTGGAGAATCGAATTAATGCTTTGTTAAAATTAGAATAAGTGAGAGCTCAAGCAAAACGGAAATTGGATCAACATCAACTCTTTGTTAAAATCTGGTTTGATTCCAATTCTGCCTCTGACAGAAATTTTGAGGTAGGTGACCTTGTCCTAAAATGGGACAAACCGCATGAGGGAAAATGAGAGCATACAAAGTTTCAGAACTTGTGGCTAGCACCATTCTTGATTGCTGAGAAATTGGGGCCCAGTTCCTTCCGATTACAGAATTTAGAGGGACATCCAAATGCCTATCCGGTGAATGGCCAAGCTCTAAAAAGGTATTTCGCCTGATGACACTCCCATGTACACTGTGTAAATAATTTTTTTCTGCTTGCTTTTGTTTTTCTTTGCTGGTTTGTTTCGATTTTTCCCTTATGCTTGCCATTTTTTCTTTTGACGCACATACCTGCACCATAAACCGTTTCAGACAAAGAGAACAGGAAAATTTCCCCTCTGAAATGACTATTGAAGGTTGTTTAAACAACAATTATGATATTTTTCTGAAGTTTGTAGCCATGTTAAAGAAATCTTGTTGTTTGAAAAGCGTTTCTTGATTTCAATATGTAACTGAAGCTATTCACGATCATCCATAAAAAAAAATCTTCTTACGCTGTCCCTGTTCCTTAAGAGAACAACTCAGAGATGTCTCCCTGCCCTCGAAAGTCAGTTTATTAACAAACTATCTCTAGATCTTAATGAAGGACAATTAACAAATTTTTCCTCAAGGCCTGTAATTTACTAAAATATTTTGAAAAATCGAGATTTTTAGTGTCACCCCGCTCTATTAAATATATTTAAAACTAAATAAACCTTCAGAGAGTTGTGGGAAGTGATTGTAAACCCGCTGGGATACTGAACAGGTCTGTTGGCAGTGGGTAAATGCATGCATGACGCCAAGACAACTTCGTCGGGGTACTGAATAGGCCCGCTGGCAGCGAAGCAATGTCAGGTATATGAAAATTCTCAGATATGGAATCTTTTGACCTTAAATGTCCTTCGTTCTGATCTGGAACTTCTTGGCATGATACAGATATCAGAGTGGGTTAAATGGAATCCCTGTCGAGGCTATGGACGCCTGCTGGCAGCAGCGGATCTGTCAACAGTATTGAAGATTTTAACTTTAACATCGTGACTCTCTTTTGTCAAGATTGTCATCAGTTTTCATCTTTTAAAATAACAAGCAATCTGAAACTGGAATGTTTTATAATTGATAATGATGTTCAAACAGTTTCTTAGTTGTTTTCGATTTGAAGTTTTTTCTGATTATCCTAATCTGGACTCGTTCATTTGGCAGAGATAACTGCTTCTACCAGTGTGTCGCCATTGTTGGCAGCAATAATATAATCTCTATTTTTACAAGCTGCCTACACAGGGTTTTTAAATTCTCGTTACTCGTCACAACCTTTCTCATTAAACGACACTTATTACTCATCGCTTTCTACGTACCTTATTTTTTATTTTGTTTTCATGACTGTAAGCATGAAAACTTACAGCTGGAATTCATGTTTGATTTCATTAAAGGGTTAATGTTCATATGGTCTGTTGTCGAATTGTCGTATTTTGCCATGAACATGGTTTTTTTCATGGTTATAACCTCTTGGTCTTGAATACGCCTTGGTTACATGAGTATTAAACCGCCACCCATTTAGCATTCGACTAATGTTAATGGGGTTTTGATTTATAATTTTTTTGATTTAATTGTTTATTTGACATATTAATTTTGTGATCAAATCATGGATATGCATACTGTTGTTTTCAACTGTTATGATCTTTGTGCGTACCATTATGACGAGGTGTCATTCCAAGTACATCGTGGTATTATGATTTTTCATGGCCTCGATCTACATGAATTCTCTCACACACATGGTAATTAACGCTCCCTCCTACCATTTCGAGCTGTCTTTGCATTGCATTAGGGAAGCTCGGGGCAATGGCTCTGTGTTTATTTTGTCAAACCCTACCTCTGAATCCAGTGTCGATTCCTTGTTGTTAGCCATGGCTCCTGTGGTGAGGATTGAGCCCAACGGTGTTCAGACATTGTTATCGTTTGATAATGCCAGAGATGACTTAGAAAGGAATGGCTGGCGTGTGTTTGTTGAAAAGTTCGAGGGTTTTAATTTAACAGTTGCTCAAGAATTCCCGTTGACATTCGATGGTTGCAGAGAAAAAATAGGAGACGTCCAACTTGAGTTAAACAAAGATTTTATTAGCCAAGCCACCGGTCTACCAGCTGTGGCGCAAAAGTGGTTAAAAAACTTGAAGGTTGAAGAGGTTCCCTGGTCATTGTTATTCATCTCAAGGAGGATTATCAGCTGCGACCGAGGTATGCCTGTCTCAACTCTAAAACCTAGATGGCACGATCTGTTAGCTATTGTGAAACAGTTCGTTACCTGTGAGGGGAGATATGGGTTGGTTTTCTTGTATCACTTACGATTGCTCATGAGTTTTATTGATTTCCCCCTGAACATGCCCTATTTTCTCCTTCGAAGTCTATACAAAATGGCGAAGCGTTTTAAAAGGCAGAAGTCTTATTCTAGCATGTTCCACCATTGTTTGATTAAGATTATTAGTATACATTAGTTGAAATTAAACGATGATTGTTGGGATGCTTTTCTGTTACGAAATGGTTTTGGTAGCCGTGAGTTGGGACAGGTTGACAAGCCTGTCATCACAGAAACCCTCGTCAAGCCTACCTTCTCTCCTCCTTCGCTCTTGCCCTGTGATCCTATTTCTAATTTGGAACCCTCGACCTATCCTAACACTACCCAACCCGACACTCTACCAGATTCGTATCCCAAGGTTGGTGTTGAGGCTTTTAAAAATTCCATAAGAAAAAAGTGTAAGGGCAATGTTGATATCAATTATAAGAGTAAAAGGGCCGCTCGTTGGGTTTCACGATGTGCCCAAAATAAACCCAAGCCCTGTGCAGACCAAAACGCGATTGTGTTAAGCGAGGATTATGATTCAGAAATTGAAAGATTCTTGACCGAAGAATATCCATATTCGTATGGACTTTGCTCTGATAAACCCTATGATTATGTTACAAACCTTCCACCGTGTCTAAAAGACAATCCTGATTTCCCTAGAATCAAACTCAGTAATGAACCTACAGGTCAAATGGAAAATTCCCCACCTGTTAATACTATCACTGCTAATACACAGTCTATTCAGCTGCAATGTAACGAATGTCGATCATGAATCGATAGGTATTACAAAGACGTGCCTTTACTTCAGTCCATTAAGTTTTTTTATCTTCTTTAGTTTTGTCTTTCACTTCCTTAGGACTTAGATCGGCCAACAGAGCCGCTAAACCCGTCGGAGTGGATTAATCCAAACGGCTTGGGTTAAGTAGACAACCCCGGACTGGATTCACTCCTCTAGTTGACGAGCGGTCAATTTTGCTCGTCAACAACACACTAGCATATTTTGATGATGAGCAACATTACAAAATGATTCAAGCAATGTGTAGGTTGAGTTGTAGTTCTTATGATGAAAAAAATCGGGCCTAAGATCCACAAAAGAGTTCAAAAAATAGGTTCACAAGAGTTCAAAAACAAAGATTAGTTAAGTTGACGAGACATTTATTTCATGCACATAAACTACATATGTGTGCCTTATGTTTGGAAGGTCGAAAAGTAAGCACAATTTTGGATTTTATTTAACCTTTACTATTTCATTTAAATTTAAAAATATAAAAGATTCAAGAAATGCTAGCGTCATGTCACTTGACATTTATAAAATATGTTTTAGGATGTAGACATTAATGATTTTCCTTTGGTCCCCTATATTTACACAACCACTATGAAACGACAAGAAAAACATTTACATGTGTTTAACTTGAAAGTGGTTTTTAGAATTTGAAATATAAAATAGTACTTATAGTACTTATATCTAGTATGCGAGTCTCTAATTTCCTCTAGTTTAGTATTTAAATCAATAAATATAAAGCATTCAGATAAGTAATTCTAGTTTATCCAATCTTTCTTGTTATAAAATGCTCATATTTTTCATGACAAGACTTATATCGAACAACAAGCTTTATACCTCAACTTGGAACACATAGTCTTCCTTTCGTTTAGGAATAATACACAAACTAGGATTTGTTGCATTGCTATTTCATTTCTTGTAGTTCTATACAAAGTAACATCCAACTTCGTTTGATGCGTATTCCAATATTGGAACCAAATCTTTAATTATCAACATAAGTTTTATACTCAGGCTCAGCTAGAACAACCTTTATGTAGAGGAGACTTAGAAGTTGATAAAAATGAGATTAAAAATCATGAGATTTTTTCCTCTTACTTGTATTTTAAGATTTTATGTGAATTTTGTGTACAAGGCATAGGACAAAGGGCATTTTCAATGTCAAATGCAATGGGCAGAGGGAATTTGCAATTAAAAATATCAATGAAAAGTAAAAAAAAATGAAGAGGGGAAAGAGGATAGAGGCCATGTGCAAATTGAAACACATTGACAATTGAAAAATTCACTCAAAAGAAAAAAAAAAATTCTATTTTTTCCACCTACCTTGAATGCACCCATTAATTTGATGATCAAAATCCACCAACTAATTTGTGCATCCAAATTGTAGGTGTGCTTTTTCCTTAGCAACGAGCAACGAAGGAGGAATGGAGCACATTGCTAAACTTAAGTATAGGGTTAGGAAGAGGGGAAAGAGGATAGAGGCCATGTGCAAATTGAAACACATTGACAATTGAAAAATTCACTCAAAAGAAAAAAAAAAATTCAATTTTTTCCACCTACCTTGAATGCACCCATTAATTTGATGATCAAAATCCACCAACTAATTTGTGCATCCAAATTGTAGGTGTGCTTTTTCCTTAGCAACGAGCAATGAAGGAGGAATGGAGCACATTAATTTGATGATCAAAATCCACCAACTAATTTGTGCATCCAAATTGTAGGTGTGCTTTTTCCTTAGCAACGAGCAACGAAGGAGGAATGGAGCACATTGCTAAACTTAAGTATAGGGTTAGGAAGAGGGGAAAGAGGATAGAGGCCATGTGCAAATTGAAACACATTGACAATTGAAAAATTCACTCAAAAGAAAAAAAAAAAATTCAATTTTTTCCACCTACCTTGAATGCACCCATTAATTTGATGATCAAAATCCACCAACTAATTTGTGCATCCAAATTGTAGGTGTGCTTTTTCCTTAGCAACGAGCAATGAAGGAGGAATGGAGCACATTAATTTGATGATCAAAATCCACCAACTAATTTGTGCATCCAAATTGTAGGTGTGCTTTTTCCTTAGCAACGAGCAACGAAGGAGGAATGGAGCACAGAGATAAGGAGGTAGGGATGGATTTCAAATTTTATTTCATGGAAGAAGAAATGAGTGTATGTTCTTTTTATATTAAAAAAATTCGTGTAATATAGAATACATACACGTTATGTATATCTTAAAAGATTAAGCTTTGGAAAACATTAAAATTACTAATAATTACAAACCATGTCTTATAACTTTTCTTTTCTTTTTAATTTTAAGTAACCAATACAAGGTTCACTTAATATATATTTTAACAATGTATGCATGATTAATTATGCATGATTAATTACTTAATGATAAGTGAAACCTATGCATGAATATTTTTGCATGGATAGACATGAAGAATTATATTTAATGAATGTGGAGAAGGGAGTGAGATATATTTTTCTTGGGAAATCTTAATATGAAAGGATTATAAGCTGGCATAGGTGGTTGATTGAGGGTTCAATTGGCTCTTAGTCATGATGATTGAGAGATTGGTTGGGACGAGAGTCACCCCCCACATATGGTTGTAGTTGTTGATTGAGGTTTGTCTAGAGTTGATAGAAGGAGCCCAATGGTTCTTTGTTCCCCCAAATTGTAATTTCTCTTGAATATTTCAAGTATGACTTTCATAGCTAATTCCCTATTGTAAGTTTTAAACCTGTGAAGTAAAGCAATGCATATATATTCTTAAGCAAAACATAATTTAATCAATGGCTCATTCACATAGTACACAGAGATTT
>SNQJ01S0008434.1:7459-28622 GCA_010110895.2 Picea sitchensis | reverse complement strand
CAAGAGGAAATCAATAAATTATATTATAAGGTGAAAACTCCACACACTCTCAACTACTTCTAGTCATCCTTCCTCCCTAACCTACTTCCATATTCCTTCCCTATCCTTCCTCTTTTAGAATATCTTGTAGCGTAAACTATATTGACCTAACTCCAGATAGAACCCATAATAAGAAGTGTCAAGTGTCTTGACCAGGCTTCTCCAACAGGCAACTGAAAGTCATCATCACATGTCTAGGGGAGCATGAGCTAACGCCGTCCTCTCATGACTCTAGGTTTCAGTGGATACACAGTGGGAAATTCCTCCACCCCTCCTAATAGAACTAGGGTCAACACCCTACCATGGAACATATAGTGGCACTGTGTTGTTGGGATTTTGTCATCGTATATTCAATTTCAGGAAGTCTCACCACCTGAAAAACATGCACTTGTCCGCATATCATAACAATGCATTTGAACAAACATAATTTCACATACAAAGATTCATACCATACTATTTCTCGGTTGATGTTCATGACATCAACCTTTTATTATCATTATCCTTTGGCTATTTCATATCCCATTGACCTGCAGATTAATTTATAAAAGAAACTCATACATATCTATGCATTATTATCATGTAAATGCATTTAATCATATCCTCAATTCGGTATCCACGTACCAACAACTTTAAGTGTAAAAAATTTCAAGCTAGAAATAGGTTGCATAATATCCATCATAATTCAAATAATGATAAACATTCATAGAATTGGCATTTGCATAGGTCCATATGTCTAAAATTTCAAGTGTATCATTAATATTTTCACAGTTAATAGTCAAATAAAATACGATTAGGCCTTAAGTAATTCTAGTTGTCTAAGTCAAAAGGTGGTATTACATATGCCCAACCTTCGGGAAACACATTCCCGAGGTGGTAAAAAAGTGAGGGATGATCTCGTTGTAAGGTCTTTGCATCCTCCCAAGTAGAAGATCCTAGGTTATACCCTTCCCACTGGACCTGGACCTTAACTTGGTCTACCAGACGATTCCTGATCTGTTGGGCCCTACGGTCCAATATGCGTAACGGTTCGACCATGAGGGTTCTTGCATCCGGTACCTACAATTCCCTCCAATTTAGTTTGTGATTCGTCAACAACATAATGACGTAGAACATATACATGAAAAATATTATGAGTTTTATGCAAGTGGGATTACAGTACGAGGCGATAGGAAACATGTCCAATTCTCTCTTGTATTTTGAACAATCCTATAAATCAAAGCGACAACTTTGTCCCTTTTCCAAACTGAATGGTACTCTTATTAGTCCTGATAAAAATGAAAACTTGATCTCCCACTTTATAACTTCAGTCATTCCTATGTGCATCATCATAACTTGTTTGTCTATCATGTGCTTCCTTTAGTTGTTGCCTAATCTGAATCACCTTTTCCTCCATCTCTTGAATCAATTCTAGCCTGACTGCCACTCGATCTTCTAACCTTTCCCAACTCAATGGTGTCTTGCATGGCCTTCCATATAGATCTTCATAGGGTGACATTATGATTGAGCTATGAAAATTGTTATTGTAGGAAAACTCTGCCAAAGGTAGGTACTTCTCCCGATGGGTTTGATTATCCATAACATACATCCTAAGCATGTCTTCCATAACCTGATTTACTCTCTCAGATTTTCCATCCATTTCGGGATGACATGTTGTGCTCAAATTCAATTGAGTTCCAAACACTGACTGCAAACTTGTCCAAAACCTAGAGGTAAATCGAGAGTCCTTATCTGAAATGATCTTCTTGGGTAACCCATGCAGACATAGGACTTCACTTATAAAAACACGTGCCACATCAATGACATTGTAAGTGTCTCTAACTAGAATAAAATGACCACTCTTGGTCAATTTATCAACTATAACAAGAATAACATTGTGCCTTAGTGATGTGAGTTGCAATCCCACAACGAAATCCATAGAAATGACTTCCCACTTGGACATAGGAACATCATGCGATTGTAGGAGACCTGTCGGGTGGTGATGATCAACCTTCACTTCATGACACTCAAGGCACTTGGCGACGAAATGGACTACATCATGCTTCATTCCTAACCATAAGAAAATATTATTCATGTATGCGTCCATTTTCTTCAGACCCGGATGTGTACAATAAAGCACTCTATGGGATTCCTTGAGTATGATGATTTGATTATCCCCACCCTTGGATATGTACATCCTTCCTTGATATCTTAACAATCCATCGACGTCAAGTCTATATCCTTCATAATTGGGTTCTAACTGCCTCTCACTATGGAGGGATGAAGTAACCTTTAAATATCAACTATCTCCAAGGAGTTTCCCCAACAATCGCTCCCTCAGATTAACCTTTAAGGGAACCATGGTGAAGACATGTGGTCTCATGCTTAGGGAATTCGTGACCACATTCTCCTTTCCCTTGCTGTATGAAATTCTAAAATCATACTCACTCATAATCTCACTCCATCGCCTATGCCTAGAATTGAGATCCCTTTGAGTGAAGATATGATTTAAGCTTTCATGGTCTATTTTGAGCTCAAAGATTTTCCCCACTAGATAATGCCTCCAAAGCTTCAAAGATAGCATTACAACTGCCAACTCTAAATCACGAGTAGCGTAAAGCTCCTCATGTTGCTTCAACTTTCTTGATGCATACGCTATCACTACCCCATCCTGCATCAGCACAACCCCCAGTCCTTGCTTCGAGGCATCTGTGCATACTATGAAGTCTTTTTCCATATTCGACACTCGTAGAATTGGTGCACTGGTTAGTAACCTCTTACGCTCGACGAATCAAATATCACATTCCTCTATCCATTCATACCTAACCCCCTTGCGCTGCAAGGTGGTGATGGGTTTCACTATCTTAGATAACCCTTCCACAAACTCCTGACAATAAGAAACTAGCCCCTTGAAGATTCTCACCTCATGAGAATTTTTTGGCACTGGCCATTCCATAATGGCCTTCACCTTTTTCGGATCCACAAAGATTCCTTCACCAGAAATTATATGACCTAAATAGTGAATCTCTTTCTAGAAGAAAGAACACTTTGACAACTTGCCAAACAATTTTTTCTCTCTAAGGTATGACAACACCACTCTCAAGTGTTCCTCTTGTTCTCTTTCGTTCTTGAAATATATGAGGATATCATCCAGAAAGACTTGTACAAAGTGGTTTAAGTACTTTATGAATACACCATTCATGAGGCTCATGAATATTGTTGGTGCATTTGTCAAACCAAAAGGTACTACAACAAACTCGTAATTCCCAAACCGAGTTCGAAAGGTAGTTTTAGAATATCCTCTTCCTTAATCCTTAATTGGTGATACCCTGACCGCAGATCATTTTTTTAGAAAATCGTTGCTCCTTTCATCTCATTAAAGAGATCATCTATCTGTGGAATTGGGTACTTGTTTTTCACTGTAGCACGGTTCAAGTCCATGTAATCTATACACAGTCGTAAGGAACCATCCTTCTTATTGACAAAAATTATTGGTGCACCCCAAGGTGAGACACTAGGTCTTATTATCCCTAATTCAAGTAGTTCCTTCAACTGCAACTGCAACTCACAAATTTTTGACGCCGTCATCCTATACGATGTATTGGAAATTGGCTCTGCACTAGGTTTTAGCTCAATGGTAAAATAAAGTTCCCTCTCAGGAGGTAACCCTGGAAACTCTTTTGGAAAAATATCCTTAAACTCCAACAATACTAGATATTTATCCATGGAGGGTCCTTTCCCTTCATTTACTGCTTCCACTATATATAATCAACAAACCTACCTCATGCAATGTTTAACCTTCATTGTCGAGATAAAGCGTAGAGACAACTTCCTTCGTATACCATGGATCTCTATTGACCTTTCTTCATCATCAACACAAACCACCCTCTTAGTGAAACAATCTACCATAGCTCAATGGGATTCTAACCATTTCATTCCAATGATTAGGTTGTACGTCCCTAGAGCAGTGAAATACACCTTCAACCTAGTAGTACACACTCCTAAATCTACTAGACAATTATTGATGCTAGGTCCTACCGCTTGTCTTTCCCTTGAAACCATCTTGACTTGTTTAAAGTCACCGTGCTCGTAGGATGCCAACCCACACTTTTCTAATGTACATGGTGAAATGAAACTATTTGTAGCACTAGCGTCAAATAAATTTTTAGCATTGACATGATTTAGCGTACTTGATGACTCCACCATAGTGGATTGATGCTATTCCTGGCAGTCATTAAACGTTGCAAAAGTTTGGTGGCAACTACTCTCTCTTCCCATCGGGTCCTTTCCTTCTTTATGCACAAAGCCTGTTTGTGACTCTGGACAATCACGCTGGTAATGAGGTCCCCTGCACCCCCAACAAGTAACACGGAGTGGAACCTGGGTGCTTCCCTGTGAAGGCCTATGAAATGAGTTCCTTCCCCTAGAGCCCCTGCCCCTACTTGATTCTCCCTAAGAAGGTCGTGGACCTACATGTGTTGTTGGCGATGAGTGGGATGTTTCACTCATTTCCATTGAAATACATGTTGTAACTTCTCTAGGTGTGACTCTATTGCCATAAGGAGGTGACCTAGATATTTCTCCCCTGGAGAAATTCATAGGGGGATTCCCTGTGAATCTAGGATGTTGTGGAATGGTTGATCTCATACCTCCATTTAAGCTCATATGCTCCTCTGCATAATGAGCATTTTCAACTGCTTCAACTACTAGCGATGGTTTCCACATCCGCACCATGGCCCTTATATTAGGGTTTAACCCATACAAAAAACGTTCTGCTTGTCTTTGATCGATATCCATGTATGAGACATATTTTACTAACTCCGTGAATCTGATCTCGTACTCTTCCACTGTCATGTTTCCCTAAATTAGGGCATGAAATGATCCTACCTGTTGTTCCTCATAGTAAGCATGAAAATATTTTCTCTGGAACCACTCCTAAAAAATCTCCCACGAGATGGTGTCTAGGGTAAGGTGTAACTGCCTCTCCAGATTACCCCACCAGTTCAAGGCACTATCCCTCAACCAAAAGATCATTATCTTCTATTTTGACGTGGAATCATAGTCTATCAAGGAAAACCACCTCGTCATTACTTCCAACTATGCCTCAACACATTCACTTGCACGTCCTCCCGCAAACTATGGGAGTTTGATATTCTGTATTTATCTGGTGATGTCCCCTGGTGGAGGTCGTCTCTTTGAGTCCCTCAATGATTCAAGGTTACCCACTCCATAGGGTGGGGGTTCCACGTCGATATTTGTTGGCTAGCGTCCCTTTATTGTCTCATTAATAACATCTAAGGAACGCAGAATGAGAGCTAATTCAGGTGATGGTGGTGGTAGTGTCGACATTGGTGGTCCTTGTGACAATGCCCCTCAGCCTCAATTTCCCTGAGTCCTAACCATCTTGAATAACTAAATACACATTAAACCAAATTCTTATCAAGAAAGAGTTTAAGGCATTCCACATTTGCTCAAACTTATACTTGCAAACATAGGGTTAGGCGTAAGTTTTTTTTTATATATACTTGTATGTAAATAGACATTACTCATATAAGGTAAGTGGCTAAAGATTAGGGTTAAAGCATATAAGCTTAGTAACTTTTTCACTGTAACTACTAACTCTCTCACCTTGCTAGCTATGCTAACACTACAGTACTCATCAATTACTCTAAATTACTTATTTGTAAGACCCCTCTAAAACATGGATCAACCCCTTTTATATACCTTTTGATTTAACATACATTAATTAATAAAAAAAAATATATACCTTCTTCATTTAACAAAATAATTATTATACATCACTTTTATAGATATATATATAGATTACCTTCTTTACTTAGGAATAATATATCTCATGTATTTAATTTATATTTATATATATAATAACATTCTGTATATAAATTGTATTTTCTTGTGAGCATATATCTAACATTATATAACCCACACACACACACACACACACACACACACACACACACACATATATATATATATATATATATAGTTTTAAAAGCAATTTTTTTTGTTATATAATAATAAATTATATATATATAATTAAAATAAATAAATTAAAATAAATATATAAATATATATGTGTGGGGGGGGGGGAGGATAAGCAGCGTGGGACCTCTCATGAGGTCCACGTGCCTCCCTTTCCCTCTCTTCCAATATAATAACATAAACAAAAATAACTTTACACAAACCCTACCCAGTGTTTGTTCCCTCTCTCTCACTTTTCTCACTTCGCCCAGAGTCGTTTATTCTCTACACACCATCGATCTTGAGTGCACAACATTGGCCCCATGGCCAACAACCAAGAGGGCACAACCATGGCTACCAAGTCGATTTTCACTCCACCCAGGCTTAACACCTCTCTGCGATCTGAATAGGTGGTCGGTTTTCATGTTTGCAAAGTTTTACCGCGATGTCATGTCCCATCCATGGCCTTTCACCCGAATATGGAGAGAAAAGTCCCAAAAAAACTCAGTCGTGGGCGATTCGAGGATGTTTCAGCACATCGGTAATCATTTGGGTAGCGTGCCCTGTTCCAAGGTATGATTCTAGGTATGTGGGTGCTCCCTGCTCCAATAACGTTACCACTCTCTCTCTTTTGTGTGTGAATCTGGCTTAGGGTGCGAGAGGTCATGTGTGCGAAATAGTACAGATTTTGCATTTGAATTATGATTTGGGTATATGTATGTTTGTTTTGTTCTTGCAGACAAAATTATAAGGGAATGGGAGAATTCACAAGGGCCGAGAAGTGATTCCACACTATGCAACCTGTGGGTTGTCTCCTTGGCGCTTGGTTCTAGTATTTACTCTCGTTTCTTGTAATGTTTTCTTGGCTCTTGCTTGGGTTGTTTGTTTGGATCTTGACCTGTTGTACACAAAAGTCGACTCGTGACTCTCCCTTGGCGCCTTAGAATTGCTTCCTTGTGACTTGGTATTAATCACTTGGCCTTAGGTAACGGTGATTGGACTTGTAGATGGGCTCGAGGATTGGACCTGTTAGCACCATAATTTTCATAGCTAAGGTTAGAGGTTTGTCAACAATTTGCAAAGTCATGCATGCTAGCACCCATTATTTTTTTATGCCTGGAATCATCTAACATATCCAAGGGTCAGTTTCAAAAGGAAGCTTTTCATTTATTATTTCCATTTCCATTTGCAACTGCACGCTGCAAAATTTGCTATGCACTACGTAGAGTGCTTCACCGCGCAAAGGATTTCATTGCGCATAGGATGTTGTCGCGCAGAGGATGTCATCACGCAGTGGATTTCATCACACAGTGGATGTTCTCACACATAGGATGTTTTTATGCATAGGATTTCATCATGCAGTGGATTTCATCGCACATAGGATGTTGTTGCACAGTGGATTTCATTGCTCAGTGGATGCTGTCGTGCATAGGATGTTGTCGCGCAGAGGATGTCATCGCACAGTGGATTTCATCCTGCAATCATGCAAGGGATGTTTCCACACATAGGATGTTTTTGTGCATAGGATGTCATCACGCAGTGGATTTCATCGTGTAGGGATTGCATCACGCAGTGGATTTTCCTGCGCACGGGCTATAGGTTGCACTGCGCAAATAATTGGTTTAGTGGTCAACTTCAAGATCAATTTCTGACCAACTGGAGAGGAATTTTGAAAATCACCGAGAGGTTTTTGTCGATTGCAAACCAAGTAATAAAAACCTCTCTCATATTTGAAAAATGTGTCACGGATTGGGATATTCGAAGGAATATTTGAGCCTTATTTTTCAGTTTCATGATTTCCTGTCCGAGACATGTTTTTGAGACACGTATTCCGGCCAGATGGAGATGAATTTCAAGAAAACAAGAGAGGTTTTTATTTATAATGATCTTAAATACAAAAACTCCATCAGTGTCGAAAAATATTTTTTTATTAGTGATATATGATGTCATCTTTAACGCCTATTTTCCCAGTTTGCTACGCAATCCGCTGCGTTTTTTGTTGTAGGTTACTGTTGCGTAGCAGACTTATTGTGCAAGGGTGATAGAGTGTCCAGTAGTGCACATGATGACTCATCGCAACCATATGGTCGAATTATGATCATGATCAATGATTGTAAAGAATATTTTGGTTACAATTATGATTTGGCAAAGTCGAGTTTTCTATTTTTAGTGAATTCGTTGAAGTTATTGTTCTCTTTCAAAGAAAACAGATCCATGATTTTAGGAGGAAGTAGTTCAACCATAGCATCCAAGGGTGAAATTATTTGTCTATATATGGGGATCATTTTCATGTAAATGGGGTTGGTTGGAAAAATTGGTATAGACGATAGCTATTGTATGTAATTTGAGTTGGACTGAAACTTAATGCAAAGGTCCTGTAACCTTGATGAAAAGATTGTAATTGTAGCAGTTGGATGTATTGTTTTCCTTTCTTTGCGTATGTACTTCCTATTATCTTTATTCATATCTTTTTCTTTCTAATTTAGAACAAATTTTTGAACCTATGGATTCGTTGCGCAGCGCCCCTTGTTCGCGCCACTTAGACAAAACATTTTCCTCTAAAAGCTAACTCTGAATCCACCTATAGCGGTGCTTCGAGATACTTCCTGTAATTTATTTCCACCACACATTACTCTTTTTCACTGAATATTGTTGCTCGCTTAGCCTTTATCCTCTCAAAGTTCAATCACTGAGTCATTTGTTTCTGTTGTTTCCTCGAATCGACTCCATAGCCCAAAGTCTTATTTTTTTGCGCCAATATAACTAGAACCCATTAGATCAAAGGTGTTAAATCTATCCACTACTTTAAATCCATATCCCGTGTAGGGACAGAGTCTCCCGAGAGAGCCCTCTCCAGGTTCGAAAGGCTAGTTTTGGGCCTCAAAGTTGGTTGAAAAGTTACCTTCGTCGTTTGTTTATCAACCGAACAGATTTACAGAGTGCTAACATTCTGGCGACGTTGTTGGGGAGCAAAGGTGAAATATTCCCTAGGAGAAATGACAAAGTTCAGATCTGAGTACTGATGGTGAAAAGTATTCAGACACAGAAATGATGTACATCATTCACCTGACAACTCCATTTTCAAGAATCTAGAATTCAAAATTTTCATGGCGACTCCATTGTCCAAAGACTTAGTAGCCTAAAGATTTTATTGATGAATCCACTGCTTCAAGATGGATTACAGATCTGCAAGGTATGCTCAAATGAATCGCTCTCATATTCCTGTCTTTCCAAATCGTATTCCTCACGTAGATTGGCAAAAATATTTGCCTAAATTTGAAGATGGGAAAGGAAATGATGTTGCCTTGCACTTGATTAGATTTTGCATGCAGATATGTAAGCTGGGGATTGAATTTCATGAGGATTGTTTGATGAAAATGTTTATGGCTACTCTAGTGGGGAACGCAAGATTATGGTATGAAGGTTTAAAACTAGGCAACTTATACTCTCTTAAATATTTCCATATAACATTCTTTAATCATTATGGAGAATCTAATCCTTCATTCTTGGTGTTTGAAGATTGTTGTGAATTTTGTGAACATTTCATTAAGTACCTTGAAAATCATTTTGGTGATGAAGAGTGTATGAATGGTGAAATCATAGAATCCTTTTATGAATATTCATCCCAACAACAAATAGTAGCCCCTCCTTTGGTTGAAGATGAAGCTGATTAATAAATTGTTGCTAAAATTCATGTTTCTTCTCCTGAACTTGATGAAGATATTCAACAAGATTTTGAGCAAGACAAAGTGTTTCATTGTTGGCTTTCTTCCCCTGTGAATGATGTGGTTGTTCAAATTCTAAGTGGCCTAGACATGGATGAGGATTTTGAAACTACATCTATAGAGACCTCAAGCAATGAACAAACAACTGACATAGAGTTTTAGGAAAGCAACAAAACTCTGTATGCCACTTTTCAATCAGAAATACATAAATATAACGAAGAGGCAGTTGTTTTATTTGATTCCTTTGAAAATCATGGTTTTGAAAATGCATCCTTGGGAAATCTAGACTATGGAATAATGCATGCTATTAGCTTTTCACATTTGCAAGAATATTATGAGCAAGAACTTATTTACATTCAGTCATTTGAAAGTCAAAATAACAGTCCTCAAGAAAATTTCCAGAAGGTTAATAAAACCAAACCAAAATTGTTTGATGAACAAGAGGATAGCCTTGATACACATAATATCGTTGTCATATTTGAAGATGTTCAAGGATGTATGAATGTTTTTGTTGATATGCATGGAATAGTAGACAAATCTATTGCTGCCATTTTATTTGAAAATGTTCTCAGAACATAAGAAATAGAGAAAAAACAACAAATAATTATGAAAGAGGCTTGTTGATGCAGGAGCATCACCTTCAAAGTCAAAATGCAAGCGTTGAGGCAAAGGAACGACATCTCAACATGACAGAGTTTCAAATCAGAAATTAACTCAGAATTAAATCGGGTTGTTGAGATATTTTGTAAACGACATTTTAAAAATGTAACTTGTTTGTAAAGTCATGAAGGACTGTAAGGGATTGCAGATATGGAGTCTTGACTCTTATCTGGCAATAACTATTAGTTATTGTAATATGACATAGTAGGTAACCACTAAGAGTTTGATAGGATAGGTTGCAGATAGGACAACGAGAGCTCGTGGAGCAAGTCCTTAGATAGTTTTCATTGTTGCATTGTAATAAGATAGACAAAATAGAGAGAAGAAGATAGAGATCAGCAAAACATAGTAGAGTAGAAGAAATACTATGTAGTTTGTTTTCATGAAGAAATAGAATAGACAGAATTGTCCCAAATCCTTGGACTATGTTCATTTGATGTATGAATGAATGAATCTTATATTATTTTTATGTGATTTATTCCATTTTCGTTCATGTATGATTGTTCGAGAAGTTTATTGTATGAGTTCGTGACGAAACTAGAAGAGTTTCAATTGTTTATCTTCTGACACTTGTATGCAAGGTGTGCATCTCGAACGCAAAGAGTGCGTCAATTGAGTCTCGGAGTGATTCAGAGAAGTTCAGAGAGAACAAAGGGAAATTAGAACAAGTGCAAGGTGTGCACAACGTCAAAGAACGACCAAGTGTCGAAGAACCTGAAACAGAGAAACGCCAGGTGGGTGAGAAGAATTTCTTTCTAAGAAATCCTTCGAACTGAGTTATCAAAATCCTGAGAACCCAAGGTGTGCGTGGGAAATTGAAATCCCTTTAAGGACAATGCTCAGAAGGGATATACATTTTCATAAGTGTTAACGAGATCCAAGAGTCGGACTCGTAGGAGGAGCAAATGTTCGAAACCTTTGAACACTTAGAAAATATTCTAAGTCACAGAGAGATCAGAAGCTCAGGAGGAGGAGAAATAGTGGTAGTTGGATCACAGTGCAATGGATCAACAACCGTCTGATCAGGGTAAGGTGCACGAGCCTTAGCACTTCACACACAGAGGAGAGAGAAACCTCACTAGGGTTGAGAACTAATATTTTCGAAGCCCGAAGAGCCGGAAACCCAAAGTAGAATCTCAATTGTTCGATCGCAAGAACAGATCTAAGCCATCATATTGTTCGGGGTAAACTTCAAGCGTCGGATCGCCAGAGTGGATCTGAGCCTTCAGATATCGTGAGTCCGAGAGGAGGCAAGTTTGAAACTTGGGATTTTTGAAGCATGGAGAGATGAAGAGCTAGAGAGAATCTGGACCGTTGGATCCAAGAGGACACATATCGATAGGTGGAAAGATCCAGAGGAAGGCGAAGGTAGAAGTGTTGAAACACCCAAATCCCAAAGATTCAAAGAGCCGAGAGTTGTCGATCTATAGGTGGACACTTGTCAACAGATCGTGAGCTTCGGGTAAAGTTGTTGTGGAGTTTCAGTTGAGAACTGAGTCTGTCAAACCTCGAAGCCTCAAATTGATTCAGAGCCATCAGATCTAGGAGAGACGTGGAATAGATCCATGCACTCCGGGTAAAGTCCCTAAGAAATTCTTGATCGTTAGATGAAGAGGACACACGACATAAATCCGAATACTTCGCGAGGAGAGAAAAGTTGAGAGTTGAAAATTCCAAATTCCGGGTACGTGAAGGGATTGCAGTCGTTGATCCGAAGAGGACACGCATCAGTGGATTAGATTATTTGGATAAAATCCAAAGGAGGAAAGGGTTGAAGTTTGAGAACTCTGGAGTTCGGAGTTCCGAAGTAATCAGAACCGTTGATTTCACGAGATAGGTGTCCATAGATCGTTAGCTCTGGAGGATTGGAGTACGAAAGAGAGTTGGGTTTGAGATTTCAAAACCCCAAAGTCCAGAATTGCGAAGAGATCATATCCGTTGATCTCAAAGGGATAGATCTGGCTCATGGATTTGGAAGACGCAGATCTAAACCATTAGTTCAGGAAGTATCATCAAGATCGTGAGATCGACGATCCCATAGCATTGCGGAGACAAGAGTTGCGTGGAGTTTAAAATATTGAGGGTGGGTAGCAATTCAAACCGTGGTTTCATCAAGAGGGCACGTGGAGGCTCGAGGAGTATTGTGGACCCAAAATTAGTTTGACTTCAAACCACTTGTGGTCGCGCCCGCAATCACATGGTCATCGCCCAAGGTCATATCACGAGAGGGCTTATCCGAAAAGAAGCTAATGCCCAACACTCTGATATTTCACAAGAAAGTGAAAGGGAAGGTCATGGGCGCCATTAAACCTGCACCAGCAAACTGAAAGGGAATGTGTGTAGTCACAAAACAAGACCATTGAGGTTTCAGAGAGTCATTCGACTCGAGAATCAAAGATCCTTTGACCAGGAGGTCGTGTAGCCCTACGAGGGAGTAGGGGAGCTGCATCAGGTGGTATCAAAGATGATATTGAGTTTGTTTGCATAAAACAAACAAAAGAGAAAGGAGATGAATCGGTATCAATCGTGGTATCAATAAAATTTGATTTTCGTTTGTAGGTGACGTAATGGAATCATGCCACCCAGAAGGCGTAGAGCGAATGAAGAAATGGAAGAAGAAATGAGGTGACTCTGAATGAGACTAGACACCATGGAAACAACATAGAGGAGAGCATCAAACGTTGGAGATATCAGTGAAGTTGAGAGCGAAGAAGAAGAGGTCGAATAAAATGGAGCAGAGGATGCTGCAAAAGATCGCTTAATAAAAGTTATTTCAAAGATAAGAGCCAAAGAAAGGATAAAGGTACCAATGTATGAAGGCAATTTAGAAGTTGAAGAATTGTTAGATTGGGTACGTGCTATGGAAAAATAATTTGATTATGAAGATGTTGAAGAAGACAAGATGGTGAAGCATGTAGTGACAAGACTGAAAGGTCATGCGACACTATGGTGGGATGAACTGCAAGCCGAACGCAGGAGCAATGGTAAGTAGAAAATTAAAAGATGGGATAGGATGGTAGCTAAGATGACAACAAAATTTATCATGAAGGACGATCAAATCAATATGTTCAGAAGATTGCATAACCTGAGATAGAAGATCTTGTCAGTGAAGGAGTACACTGAGGAATTTTACAAACTGAACATCGGGGCTAGATAGAAAGAAAATGAGGATGAAAAGACAGCCAGATACATCAATGGGTTGAGATATGAAATACAAGACGAGATCAGCATGATTTATGTCAGTAAATTCGAGGATGCTTATCAAGAAACCTTGAAATCTGAAGAGAAATTGGCTAGGAAACAAAGCCAACGAAAAAGAGGAGGATATTCAAGCAGAGGTAAAGGAACCAACGGAGAGAAGTTCTAGAAGCTGAAGCATGAAGCTAACAAACAACATAGTCACCATGAGAAGGGTGGAAGTTCTAAAGAAGGACAACATGGAGGAATAAGTTCATTTTCTAGAGGACGAGGAAGATCCAAAGGAGGCATAGTTAAATGTTATACCTATGGAAAAAAAGGACACAAGTCTTGGGAATGTACTGAGAGAAAGAAAGAAGGAGGAGGTGAAGCACGCGTTGTTGAAGCACATAAGCATGTGGAAGCAGAAGCAGCAGAAGGAGGAAAGAACCTCATGATGATGATAAATATTCTTAAACTAGAGAAGGATGTAGAAGAACCACTTCAGCGAAAAAGTCTGTTTAGAACTACTTTCAAGGAGAAAGATAGAGTTTGCAAGGTGATCATAGACAGTGGGAGCACTGACAATATAGTATCCATAGAGATGGTGGAGAAACTGGAGCTGAAGACAACTGCACATCCAAACCCATACAAGGTATCATGGTTGAAGAAAGGACATCAAGTGATGGTAAGTCAACAATGCCAAGTTGAATTTAAATAGGAGGTTATAGGGATGAAATATTGTGTGATGTAATTCCTATGAATGTTTGTCATATTTTATTAGGGAGACCATGGAAGTTTGACTGAAAAGTTATTCATGATGGAAGAAATAATACTTATACCCTATAAAAGAATAGTAGAATGCATATGTTGTTACCAATCAAAGACAAAGAGAAAAAGAGGGAAGCCTAGAGTTATCCTTCTTGAATGAAGTCAAGAAGGATAAAGAAATGAAATTTGTTGTAGTGAGGAAGCCTAGAGTTATCCTTACGAATACTTTTGTGGAAGATTTTCCTGAAGAAATCTAGGAACTGTTAGAAAAATTTGTTGACATAGTAGTGGATGAGTTACCTCACTCATTTCCACCCATTAGGAGTATAAGCCATCACATTGACCTTATTCCAGGAGCTATTTTACCAAACAAAGCATATAGGTTGACACCTAGGGAAAATGAGGAAGTCAAAAATCAAGTCCAAGAGTTGTTGGATAAAGGTTTAGTCAGGAAAAGCCTAAGCCCATGCGCAGTACCAATTGTGTTAATTCCAAAGAAGGATGGAGGATGGAGAATGTGTACAGATTCTCGAGCCATCAACAAGATAGCTGTTAGGTATAGATTCCATTTACCAAGGATGGATGATTTGATGGATTGTTTGAGTGGAGAAATCTATTTTTCCAGGATAGACTTGAAGAGTGGATATCATCAAATAAGAATGAGAGAGGGAGATGAATGGAAAACAACATTCAAGATAAATGAAGGATTGTTTGAATGGTTGGTCATGCCATTTTGGTTTACAAATGCACCAAGCACATTTATGATATTGATGAATGAAGTATTGAAAGACTTCATAGGAAAATGTTTCATAGTATATCTGGATGACATATTAAACTCTAGTAAGACAAGGAGAGAACACGTAAGACATCTGACAACAGTGATAAAAAAGTTGCAGCAGAAAAAATTGTTGATAAATCTGAAGAAAAGTTCTTTTATGAAGACATAAATCATATACTTGGGTTTTGTGATCTCTTCAAATGAATTGAAGTTGGATCTAGAAAAGGTGAGAGAAATCAGAGAATGGCCATCGCCAAGCTGCATATTTGAGGTAAGAATCTTTCATGGGTTAGCAATTTTGTATAGAAAGTTTATCAGAAATTTCAGTGGTATATGTGCACCCATGCTGGACACTTTGAAGAAGAAACACAAGTCTTTTAAATGGATGGAGGAAGATAAAAATATTTTCAAAGTGTTGAAGGAGAAAATCATAGAACAACCAATTCTGGTCTTACCAAATTTTGGAAAAACATTTCAAGTGAGGTGTGATGCAAGTGGATTATCTATTGGAGAAGTCTTGAGTCAGGATAATAGGCCATTTGCTTATTTAAATGAGAAGTTGAATGACGCCAAGCAGAATTATTCCACATATGACAAAGAATTTTATGCAGTGATTCAAGCTTTGAAGAAGTGGAGACACTATCTAATTCCTAAATAATTTGTCTTGTACAGTGATAATCAAGCTTTGCAATTTATTACTAGGCAAGAAAAGTTGAATCATAAACATGCAAAATGGGTAGAATTTATGCAAAATTTTACTTTTGTTATCAAGCACATTGTTGGAACTACTAACAAAGTTGTAGATGCTTTGAGCAGGAGGAGTTTAATTGTATAGGAATTCCAAGTGGAGACCTTAGGGTTTGAACACCTCAAGGAGATGTACTGAGAAGATGCATATTTTAAGGAAGCTTATGAGGCATGCAAGAATCCTTTGTTAGGAGACAGAAGCTCGTGGACTGAATATTTGATCCATGATGGATTGTTGTTTAAAGGAAGCAAATTATGCATACTGAAATGCTCAATGAGAGATAACCTGCTCAAAGATAAACACAACATAGGTTTAGCTGGACATTTTGGTCAAAATAAGGCATTTGCACATCTGAGCAATTCATATTATTGGTCGAGCATGAGGGCAGAGGTGAAAAAATTTGTGAAAAAATGCAGAATTTTTTAGTATGAAAAATGAAGACAACAGAACATTGGTTTGTATCAGCCATTACCAATTCCAGAAAGGTCATGGGATGAAATCATTATGGATTTTGTTTTGGGATTTCCCAGAACTCAAAAAGGGAGCGATTCCATATTTGATGTGGTGGAAATTTTTTCAAAAATGACACATTTCATACCATGCAAGAAGACAAACGATGCTACACACATAGACAATTTGTTTTTTAGAGAAGTAGTGAGACTACATGGATTGCCGAGGAGCATAGTCTCAGAAAGGGACACCAAATTTGTAGGACACTTTTGGAGGACTCGATGGAAAAGGTTGGGGACGAACTTGTCCTTTAGTTCAACATATCACCCTCAGACAGATGGATAGACTAAAGTATTAAAAAGGAGTGTGGGAAACATGTTAAGAAGTTTAGTCACTGAGCAAGGTCGTCAATGGGATCAGATTCTGGCACAAGAAAAATTTGCATTCAACAATTCAGTGAACATGAGCACATGGAAAAGTCCATTTGAAATTGTGTATGGTATACAACCAAGAGGGATTACAAAGCTGAGAGATATGAATCAATATGAGTTCATAAGTGCTGGAGTAGAGTATTTTTCAACAGAAATGCAGAAACTCCATGACAGAGTCAGAGAACAACTACAGAACAACAACCATAAATATAAGAACATAGTTGATCAAAAGAGGAGAGAAGTTCAATTCAAGGTTGGAGATGAAGTTTTAGCTCATTTGAGAAAAGAAACGTTTCCAAGGGGAATGTATAACAAGTTGAAGATGAAGAAGATAGGACCATGCAAGATTCTCAGAAAATTCACAACCAATGCTTATGAAATTGAGTTGCTAGACAATGTTGGGATATCACCGATATTCAATGTTGCAGACTTGTATCCTTACAGGAGAGATGAGGGAGGAAAATTAGATGATCAAAAATAAGTTCAGTGGGAAGAACAATTGCCCACAGTAGAAAAACCTCAGATGAAGAAAATCATTGAACAAAGAGATGGAAAGCATACCAGGAGGAAGACATATCCTGAATACTTAGTGAAGTGGAAAGATCATCCAATGGAAGATGCAAGTTGGGTCACATAACCAGATGTTTTGAAGCATGGAAAGACAGTGCAGGATCTCATGTACATGAGTCCATGAAAATTTTAACCAGAGGAGTATGATGCAGGAGCATCACCTTCAAAGTCAAAACGCAAGCACAGAGGCAAAGGAACGACATCTCAGCATGACATAGCTTAAAATCAGAAATTAACTCAGAATTAAATCGGGTTGTTGAGATATTTTGTAAACAACATTTTAAAAAAGTAACTTGTTTGTAAATTCGTGAAGGACTATAAGGGATTATAGATATGGAGTGTTGACTCTTATTTGTCAATAACTATTAGTTATTGTAATAAGACAAAGTAGGTAACCACTGAGATTTTTATAGGATAGGTTGCAGACAGGACGGCGAGAGCTCGTGGAGCCAATCCTTAGATAGTTTTTATTGTTGCATTGTAATAAGATAGACAAAATAGAGAGAAGAAGATAGATATCAGAGAGATCAGTAGAACAAAGTAGAGTAGAAGAAATACTATGTAATTTGTTTTCATGAAGAAATAGAACAAACCTAATTGTCCCAAATCCTTGGACTGTGTTCATTTGATGTATGAATGAATGAATGTTATATTCTTTGTATGTAATTTATTCCATTTTTATTCATGTATTATTGTTCGAGAAGTTGATTGTATGAGTTTGTGACGAGAGTGGATGAGTTTCAATTGTTTCTCTTCTGACACTTGTATGAAAGGTGTGCATCTCGAATGCAAAGAGTGCCTCGATTGAGTCTCAGAGTGATTCAAAGAAGTTCAGAGAGAACAAAGGGAACTTAGACCAGGTGCAAGGTGTGCACATCATCAAAGAATGACCAAGCGTCGAAGAACCCGAAATAGAGAAACACTAGGTGGGTGAGAATAATTTATTTCTAAGAAATCCTTCGAACTGAGTTATCGAAATCCTGAGAACGCAAGGTGTGCGTGTGAAATCGAAATCCCTTTAAGGAAAAATTTCAAAAGGGATATCACTTTTCATAAGTGTTAACGAGATACAAGAGTCAGACTCATAGGAGGAGAAAAGGTTCGAAACCTTTGAACACTTTGAAAATATTCTAAGTCACAGAGAGATCAGAAGCTTAGTAGAAGCAGTGACAGTGGTCATTGGATCACAGTGCAATGGATCAAGAGCCGTATGATCAGGGTAAGGTGCATGAGCCTTAGCGCTTCGCACACAGAGGAGAGAGAAACCTCACCAGGGTTGAGAACTGAGATTTATGAAGCCCAAAGAGCTGGAAACCTGAAGTAGAATCTCAGTCATCCGATCGCAGGAACAAATATGAGCCATCAGATTGTTCGAGGTAAACTTCAAGCATCGGATTGCCAGAGTGGATCTGAGCCATCAGATATTGTGAGTCCAAGACGAGGCAAATTTGAAACTTGATATTTATGAAGCATGGAGAGGCGAAGGGCCGGAGAGAATCTGGACCGTTGGATCCAGGAGGACACGTATCGACAGGTTGGAAGATCTAGAGGAAGGTGAAGGTCGAAGTGTTGAAACACCCGAAGCCCGAAGAGCCGAGAGACGTCGATCTATAGGTAGACACTTGTCAACAGATCGTGAGATCTGGGTAAATTTGTTGTGGAGTTTTAGTTGAAAACTGAGACTATCGAACCCCGAAGCCTCGAAGTGATTCAGATTCGTCGAATCTAGTAGATACGTGGCATGGATCCTTGCACTTTATGTAAAGTCTCAAAGAAATCCTCGATCGTTAGATGAAGAGGACACATGGCAGAAATCTGCATACTTCGCAGGGAGAGAAAAGTTTAGAGTTGAAAAGTTTGAAGTCTGGGTACGCAAAGGAAATGCAGTCATTGATCCGAAGAGGACACGCGTCGGTGGATTAGAGTCTTCAGATAAAATTTGAAGGAGGAAAGGGTTGAAGTTTGAGAACTCCAGAGTCTGGAGTTCTGAAGTGATCAACACTGTTGATTTCATGAGACAGGTTTCCACAGATCATTGGTTCCGGAGGATTGGAATACATAAGAGAGATGGGTTTGAGATTTCAAAACCCCAAAGTCCGGAATTGAGAAGAGATCATATCCATTGATCTCGAAGGGACAGATCTGGCCCGTGGATTTGGAAGACGTGGATCTGAACCGTCAATTCAAGCAGTATCGTTAATATTGTAAGATCGATGATCCTGTAGCATTAGAGAGACATGAGTTGCGTAGAGTTTAAAATATTGAGGGCAAGCCGCAATCCAAACCGTGGTTTCGTCAAGAGGACATGTGGAGGCTGTAGGAGCGTTGCGAGCCCAAAATTAGTTTGACTTCAAACCACTTGTGGCCACGCCCGCAATCGCGTGGTCATCACCCAAGGTCATATCACGAGAGGGCTTATACGAAAAGGATCTAACGCCCATCTGAGATTTCGCAAGAAAGCGAAAGGGAAGGTCGCAAGTGCCATTAAACCTGCACCAACAAACCAAAAGGGCCTGTGTGTAGTCATAGAATGAGACCATTGAGGTTTCACAGAGTCATTCGACTCGAGAATCATAGATCCTTTGACCGAGAGGTCATGTAGCCCTACGGGGGAGTAGGGGGGGCTGCATCACTTGTCTTTTTGTTTTTTCTCATCAAGAAGAAATGATTTTTCTTGGTTTTCAAGATCTTGTGACCATCCTATTATAGTCATCAGTGAAGTAGGAATTTGTTTCATTCATAAGCTCAGATTTTGGATTCAATTTTGTTTCCAGCTGCCATATTTTACATTTGTCTTCCTGCTTAAGAAAAATATGAGCAGAGGAAAATCGGGAAGCCAATTGCTTGATTGGTTGCATTGGCACTTTAAGATCACTTGATTGAGTATTCATTTCAACATTTTTAGAGTAGATAGGACTGTGCGAATAAGCTCGGTACTATGAGCATTTCTTTTAGCAATCTGCATTTTTCATTTTCAGCTTAGTTTCAGATTTCAGTTTGGAGCATATACAGCTTTGGGTGTTCAGCGGATGCAGGTTACAAGTTACAGTTGGAAAGTTTAGTTTGGTAGAATCCCAATGAATAGGTGTCTGGTCTACTGTTCTTTTCTAACTCACAGCGAGGATAGCATCCCCATTGGAGCCAGTTGTTAGAACCATGATTTTCACAGCTAAGGTTAGAGGTTTGTCAAAAATTTGCAAAGTCATGTCTGTTAGCACCCATATTGTTTTTATGCCTGGCATCATCTAACATCTCCAAGGGTCAGTTTCAAAAGGTAGATTTCCATTTACATTTGCAACTGTGCACTGCAAAATTTGCTACACGTTGTCCAAAGCGCTTCACCGCACAAAGGATTTCATCACGCATAGGATGTTGTCGTGCAGAGGATGTCATCGCGCAGTGGATTTTTTCGCGTAGTGGATTTTATCATACATAGGATGTTGTCACACAAAGGATGTTGTCACACATAGGATGTCATCGCGCAGTCGATTTCATCCCACAGAGGATGTTGTTGTTGGATTATTGAGAGGGGGGGTGAATCAGTAATAGCGTAATTATAATCATTTTTCTTCAAATTTTATATCAATGTAGAATTATTATCCAATAATGAGCAGTAATAAATAAACAATCACACACATACACAGTACAGTAGTGTTTTACATGGAAATCCAAATCAGGAGAAAACCAGATAATGTTTTTTCTTATATGTCTTGAATAATTACATTCATTGGAAGCACCAACTTCCTTTGTTTTCCAGCTGCAACTGGAAGGAGGCTCTAACCCCCTAGTTTCTCAGGCTACAACCTGAGGGAAGCTCCAACTCCCCAATTCTCTGGCTACAACCAGAAGGAGGCTACAA
>SNQJ01S0008433.1:109569-155833 GCA_010110895.2 Picea sitchensis | reverse complement strand
TTTTGTAAATGGTTTATCAATTATGGAATTAATGAAATCTTCAAGTGTTTTGAGCATACCTGCATACTGAGTTTTTAGTAACAGTACCTTCTGAAGACCGTGGGCCCAGTCACAAGGAGTTACTGTCTCATTTGTAATCGTATCAATTCTGTCTTAGTTCCTTGATTTAAATTTCCTTGCAATAGTTAAGATAAATTCATGAGTGTGTTGATTCTTTTATGAATTGATTATGTTGTTCATTTGTAGAGAATAGATGTTTCTTAAAGATTATCGATTTTTGTTCCATTTCAAATTGTTGTTAGTTTATTGCTTGTGGATTCCTTTCATTTTCGCATACGCTGTTCCTTTTATCAAATTCACATTTGTTGTTCCTTCTTTAATATTCAGTAATTCACTGTTCTTTTCCAGCAGGTTAAATAATCATTGATAGATTGATTCATTAAGTGTTTTCGCAGATTAAATTACTGTTTCTTAGCTAGATGAATTCAACAAATTGATTGATGTTTTGATTCACATTGTGTTATTGATCAGATTACAATTACGTTGAGTGAGTTATTAGTTTCATAGTTTTTAATGAATGCGTGAAGAACTTGATTATTGTAGTAATTTAGATAGACTCATATTTGCTTTAGCTACACAATTTAAACCTCTACGACTATTTGCATAGACTTTGATGACATTCTTGAAAGAGAAGACAAATCCTCGGTTTATAAATTAATGCCAAACTAAGGTTGTTTTTAGGACATCTTTAGAGCCTAACATTTTGGTGTCGTTGCCGAGGAGAATGTCAAAGATAACATAGGTTGCATCTCTAGAGGATGAGGTATTGAAAACGGAAGGTAATAACCTACGTCAGAAACAAGTAAAATGCTTGTGCCAACACCTACCTTCGGCTGATGCATAGAGGTTATATAGGTGCATAGAATTTGTGTTTGTGTGTATGAATAAGAATAAAGAACTTGGAAAATTAAAACCCCCACCAAAAACTACAAAATCCCAGGGCCCGGTTCCCCCTGGAAGGAGCACTTTCATAGACGAAATCATCCGAAAAGATGAATCTCAAACCTCGGTTGGACCTCGAAAAGGTTCTAACCGAATCCCTCAAGCAACAAATTCACCAATTGTAGCTCATGATGAGGTTCATAGCGGAACTGAAGGGACTGAACAAAGTTTCCAAAATACACATACTCCACCTCTCAGACATTTAGACGAGGGAAATTATTGTAATTTGAAAGAAGGAGAAGGGGAAACCAATGGAATTGTCGAGGCAAACCCACCACCACCTGAACCTGGATCTCTTGTGATTCTGATAGGAGAAGGAGCACATAAAATCCTAGATATAGGTAGCATGATTAAAACTCCTAAGGGACCAAGTAATCAACCACCCCGAATAGAACACCCAGACCAAGAAATCCCTGGAGGCTATTGGCATATCTTCGACCAAATGGCACAGCAAAATCAACCGCAAACCCAGATTCTGAGACTTCCACTTTGGAATATCCTATAGTTGATCTAGTTACTAATGCCCCAATGAAAGCCATTCCACTACAAAATATTCCAACCTTGAACGGATTGATCTCGTAGGACCCTGATGCATTCTTATTTGAGTTTGATCTTCTGTGTAGAGGCTATGACTACACCTATGAACCCCATAAACTAAAGCTATTTCCTTCCACCTTGAAAGGAGCAACTTTACGATGGTATATGGGATTAGGGGGAGGAACTATAAATTCATGGGATGAAATGAAACAAGCCATCCTTACGAAATATCAAGACTATCAAGACTACTGTAGAACCAGGGATTTAAAGGATAAAATATTTAAAATGACTGCAAGAGAAAATGAAACACTAGAAGAATATGTTGAAAGACTTCAATATAACCTACAGAGATCACCTTACGGTACATTACCATGTGAGGCACTTAAATCCACTCTGATAAAAGGTATGAAGGATGAATGGGTAGAAACATTGAATTTAATGGGAAAAGGTGATATTTATCAAGAAACATATGATGACATTATCCAACTGTGTATCAGGTGTTCACGTATAAGTACACGAACAAGATCAGGAATATGGGCTCCCATCACCAGAAGTAGCAACATCAATAGCGGTAGTGTCACCCGAGCATAAATTGGTAATCTTTTAGAAAATTTTAAAACTGATATTTTGGGTACTTTGACTACACAATTGGATGTTCTGCAAGTTAAATAGAAACAAGCAGAAGCAGAACAATCGTTGGCTATATTTTGTCCATGATGCAGAAGGAAACATGGTTCAAGAGAGTGTCCCTTGGACGTGGTTCAGAATTGCGTCATCTGTGCCAAAGACCACACGACATAGAAATGCCCATCACTCCCAGGACTAAAAGTTGTATTTAAAGAAGCAGAAGAGGAAACATAACTAGTATATATGATGGCTCAGCGTCGCCAATGGAAGGCTCGACCCCCAGGTACGCTACAAGATCCTTCCTCTTTCTTTTCTAGGAAATATAATCAACAACATAATTCTGGAAACACATGGCAGGGCCAACCATTTGCTAACCCCACCTGGCAGTCCCAACAATATCCTAATGCATCCTGGCCGAATCAACCAGTTTCCAATCCTGCTTGGACTAACTTGCAATACCCTACCCCATTTTGGCAGAATTCAAATAATAACTGATATCCTTCATAGTGGACTAACACAGCTGCCCAAGCCCCCAGTTGGAATCAAAACTGGAAGCACCCCATGTGACTGACCAATCAACCCATGGGAATGACTCCTCAAGCTCAACCCACTTTACAAGCTTCACTTCAATTACCCCAGAATCCTCAACCTCAAATGCGCCGTCAACTACCAGCTCAACCCAACCCAAATGCTAACAACAGACCAGTCCAACTCGTACAAATTGTCGAGAATTTGGAGGGTGAAACTAACTCTGTAGGGTGCAAAAAAATCCAGTTGAGATCAAGGCATGTAATTTCTCCTGAGGAAAGAAACGTTCATCAAGAATAGGAGAATGAAAATAATATACAACCAACAATAAAACCATCGACTGTGGTCATAACAGAAGAAACATAACAGGGGGGAAACACAGTCGAGCAACATAATCTTGACGAAGACATAATTTCTCCTCCCCCGTTTCCTGAGAGGATAATGATTGAAAAACCAATTGTATATCCTAACTTTGATATCGTCGAGGAACTAAAGAATATATGTGTTAAAATTCCACTCCTACAGGCTTTGCAAGATATTCCTATTTATGCAAAAACAATTAAATAATTATGTGGGAACAATCCTGTAAGGAAAACTAAGAATCCATCAACTTTTCATGTGGTAGGAACTTTGTTCGATCTTATTCTAAGCAAGCAGGAGCCAATCAAATACACAAACCCAGGGAATCACGTGGTAACGGTTCAGATACAAGGTTGTTTCTTTCCAAATACACTGGTGGGTTTGGGGGCAACCATTAATATTCAGACCATGAAGACCTGTAATGTCCTGGGTATCACCTCCTTCGAACCTACTTCAACTATGTTAGAATTGGTTGATAGATCGATGGTTAAACCAGTCGGCACATTACAAGATATAGAAATTTCTGTCGACTCTTGGGAATACCCAATTGATTTCCTAGTTATCAACCCAAGAAGTAGATTCGATGGACACCCATTGATATTGGGAAGACCATGTCTAGCAACAACAGATGCATACATAGGATGTCACACATGCAACATGACAATTGCTAGAGGAAGTGTTATAAAGAATTGTATCCTGCATCCTCCAGCTAAACCAAGTATGGATGTCACACATCAACAGTTGCAACCACCTAGATATCCAGAAGAAAACCTACGATCTCCCCTCACACTGGAAGAAGCTCTTAGGCTCAAAAACCAACTAGAAGATGATGTGATCAACAACTTCATTAACAACCCAACTGTGGTAAGCAACCCAACACGTCAAATGCTAAAAGTTGTTTTAGATAATGAAGCATAGGGAGATCCTTTGGAAGAATTTATGGAGAAACATATTACCACTACTGTTGTCCATAACAACATTTCAGTCGAAATCACACCAGGAAGATTTCTGAATATTAATGCCAATTTGAATGAGCAACAACAACAAAAATTGATTCAGATCCTTTCTAAATATTAACAGGCTTTTGCTTGGGAGTATCCCGACATGAAGGGCATTGATTTCCAACTCTGTACACATCATATTTATATTGAGAAAGATGCCCGAACCAGCCGACAACCCCAACAAAGATTGAATCCACATCTCAGGGATGTTGTTAAAGAAGAATTACAAAAACTGTTGGATCTAGATTTCATATATCCTATTTCAGACAGTCGGTGGGTCTCTCCACTAGTAATCGTCCTTAAAAAGAATGGGAAGTGGTGAATCTGTGTAGACTATAGAGAACTCAATAAAGCTACCCAGAAGGAACACTTTCCCCTACCTTTTATTGATCAGGTCCTTGATACTTTAGCATGGAAGAAATTTTTCTCCTTCCTAGATGGATTTAGCGATTATAATCAGATTCAGATTGCTCCAGAAGCCCAGGATAAAACTACATTTACATGTCCCTGGGGTACCTTGGCATATCGAGTATTTCCCTTTGGATTATGTAATGCTCCAGCTACATTCCAAAGAGCTATTTTAAGCATATTTTTTGATTTGATTAATGAAGGAATTGAAGTTTACATGGACGATTTCACCCCTTATGGCACTAAATTTGATCAAGCCTTAAGCAGTCTAGAGGAGGCATTGGAATGATGCATTGCTACCAGGCTATGTTTGAGTCATGAGAAATGCCATATGATGATGACTGAAGGTTTTGTACAAGTACACTATGTTTCTGCAGATGCGATCAAGATAGAACTAACAAAAATAGAGGTAATCCTTAATCTACCTACAACTCGTACACAAATTGAGGTACGTAGTTTCCTTGGCTGTGTAGGATATTATCGCAGATTCATATAAAAAATTTCAAGAATATCTGCACCTTTACATGCTTTAAGTGGTAATGTGGATTTTCAATGGTCTGATCAGTGTGATGTTGCATTTGAAGAGCTCAAAAGGTTGGTTTCAACAACACTGGTGGTGAGAGGACCAAACTGGAAATTACCATTTCACATCTCTTCAGATGCATCAGATATCGCCATAGGCATTTTCCTTGGATAGGAAGAAGACAAGAAACCTTATGCCATTTATTTTATTAGCAAAAATCTTACTACTGCTGAATTAAATTACACAGTAACAGAAAAATAATTTTTAGCCGTTATACATGATATTAATAAATTTCGCCACTATATAACAGGCTATCCAATTATTTTGTATATTGATCATTCTGTTATCAAATATTTAGCTAACAAACCAATTACTAATGTACGGGTTACTTGGTGGTTGTTTCTATTGCAAGAATTACACATCACCACGAAGGATCGACCCGAAAGAGAGAATCTCGTTGTAGATTTCTTGTCTCGCGTACCCAAAACAGATAACTCTTTGACATTTGAAGACCAATTTCCAGACGAACACTTTTTCACTGTCACTATTAAGATGCCTTGGTACGCTGATGTGGTGAATTATCTCGCAGCTGGGAAACTACCAGCACACCTATTGTCAAGAGAAAGGAAACTAATCGTTTAGCGTAGTGCACGGTTCACCTATATTGGTGGATATATTTTCCACACAAGGTCTAATCTTCAGATCCAAAGATGTGTCATAGACGATGAAATTTATGATGTCTTGAAGGCGGGTCATGATGAGCCCCGTGGTGGACATTTTTTAGACCGCATAACTAGGCATAAGGTTTTACAAATGGGTTACTATTGGCCCTCAATATTCAAAGATGCAAAGAAGTATGTCCAGGCCTACGACAAGTATTAGAGGATGGGCCGACCAGGCCAAGCTAATGAAATTCCCCTACAATCACAAGTAGTGGCAGGACCTTTCGAGAGATGGGCGTTGGATTTTGTTGGCCCCTTCAACCAAAAATCAAATCAGAAAGCTTATAAATTAGTTGCAACAGACTATATGACCAAGTGGGCAGAAGAAATAGCCTTTCCAAACGCAACTAAGGAAACAATCATTAAGTTTCTCTTTGAATTATTTGTACGCTATGGATTACCCAGGGAAGTAATCACTGACGGAGGGTCACAATTTACAACACATAAAATCATGACCACTTTGCACAATTATCACATTAAACACAGAGTTACCTCCCCATACCACCCACAGGAAAACAGACAAGTGGAAAGTACCAACAAAGTCTTGGAGGCAATCTTGACAAAAACAATCTCAACAAATCATCAAAATTGGGCAGGCGAGCTTCCAAATGCCTTATGGGCCTATCGCACAACATGGCATAACACAACTGGCTACTCTCCTTATCACCTAGTCTTTGGAAAAGAACCTATTTTTCCAATTGAATTTGAGATCAAGACTCTAAGAATGGCCCAGGAAATTGGACTAGATCTTACAGAGGCACACACACAATGCTTACAACATCTCAATGAATTAGATGAAGCACTCATGTTCGCCCTTCATCGCACAATTTTTATCCAACAACAGAGATCCAAATGGCACGATAAGCATATTAAGAAGAAATCCTTCTAGAAAGGTGATTGGGCGCTTCTCTATGATTCCAGATTTCATAACTTTCATGGGAAATTGAAGACAAGATGGTTGGGACCTTATGAAATCAATGAAGTTCATGATAATGGCAATGTCACTTTAGCTACCATCGACGGGTCTGGTTCTCCTTTTCTAGTAAATGGACATCGACTACGACTCTACCATCAATCGCTTTCAAAAGAATCCTTTTGCCAAGAAGTAAGTAATGATCCTACTGTTTAGATTTTAGCTAGCTGGGAAGGTAACCCAACAACTTCAGCTTCATAAAATTGTTGTTTTTATTAGCATTGTACATATTGTATATAGTTTTCTTTAAGAATTTGATTGAGTTTTTAGATTTTTACTTTCTAGGAAAGTCACTATAAAGAGATTTGGAGAATAAAAACTAGAAAAGATGACTGTAATGAATATAATTAGCACTCTTTTCTGTTCCTTATCCAAAAATTCAAATTTCTCATGTATCACTTTGAAGAATCCATCGAATATAAACCTTGTTTTACATAGAATATGAATATGCCATGTTCCACAACAAAAAATCGGGCGACTGCACTAAAAGAATGCACCGCTGTAGTAAATAGAAAAGGAATGCATGACACTGCAAACCATCCAATACTTCGATCATTGAATAAACCTACCCATAACAATTAAATTAATTTAGTTGATGACTAATCAATCCTAGATTCGCTAAAGCAAAAATGTCTGCGGGAGGTATCCAATTACTTAATTAGATGGTTAAATTTTTTTGAACATCATTGTTGTCGTTCATTTGAAAGTAACAAATGTCATTCCCTTTGTTGCAATTGTTGTTCCCTTTTGCGCGGTAGTATCGTTCATTTGAACGTAACGATAGTCATTCCCTTTGTTGCAGTTGTTGTTCCCTTTGCGGGTAGTGTCGTTCATTTGAAAGAAAAAAATGTCGTTCACTTTGTCTTGATTGTCGTTCCCTTTGCGAGTCATCTCGTTCATTCAAATGTAACAACTGTTGTTCCCTTTGTCACGATTTCCATTCCCTTTGTCGCGATTGTCGTTCATTCGAAATAAACAACTGTTGTTCCTTTTGCGGTTGTTCTTGTTGTTGTTCCTTTCCTTTGAAAGTAAATATTTTTCACTAACAACACGTCCTTTTGATACATTTATCCACTCCTTTGGGTACGAACTTCACTAACTAATTTTCAATGGAATTACTTCTAATCATCATGGTAGCGATCTATCATTTTATTTTTGTGGACTATCTAGCATACCTTATCAAAATGTTCATGGATTGATTTTTTCTGAATTATCTTAATATTGTTCATAATCTTTAACCACCATGGTTCGTTTCTTTCCCCTATATATACATATACTTGAATGATAATTTTCCTTCACATCATAATAAGGATTCTAAGGACCATTTTTACTTGGAATTCTTACACTTCTTACGCCATCCCACACTCTTAAGGAGTAGATGAGCCTCCCTCAATAAAGCCTAAAAAGAAAAGAAAAAAAAAAGGGAAATAATAATTAAATCTAAATAAAGAAAATAAACGTCTCCCAAAATGGATAGGGGGTCTCATCATGAGCCAACCTACCATGATCATAAGAGATTAACATAAGTGACATTCCCACTATGGCTAGAACACCAGGGAAATGGCCTTTGGCATTTAAGGTCAAAGGACAAGAGGTCTAATTACGAGCCGACTTGTTCACTTAGGTTACGATCTAGTGAGTGGCATTGTCGTTACCTGGATACCAAACCAGGATAGTGGCCTTTTTTGGGAAAAGACGATTCAAAATATTTATTAAGGATACTGGATCATCTATGGGTTAAAAGGAAACCCTGTCGATGCTATGGATTCCTGCTGGCAGCAATGGCTCTGCCTGTGGTATGGAAGTTTATCTTAAATACGCTAAGTTTTTTTTTTTGTGTTCCTAGATTTTCTTTCTTAAAAAAAGGGGGGGCTATCATTATGGTTATATTCAACACAAGGGAAAGTAACAAAGTTATTACATGTGGAATATTTATAAAAACGTGAACAAATTTAGACTACTCAAAATATTCTTCCTTAAACATATTTGAACATGGGTATTTAAACTTGTACTTCCCACAAAAGGTGTGATTATTGTTCATGATTAACATTAAAGTTCTTTGAAATTTATTAATGATTGTTCTCCCATCAACGATGGCGTAGTAATTATCGTTCACTTGAAATGACTGCCATCACTACGCTCGCACATATCGACGGTCGAGGTCAACCTTTTCATTTATCAGGGGGAAGATATTCTGCACGTTTATCGATAGATCATAATGATTACAATTAATGGGAAAATTCATATTTCTATATAAATTTGTTGTTCTGTAATTTTTACCATTTCTGGTAATATTTTCTCACAGGCTGGTCTAACTAAGTTTGCAGTAAAGAACGATAGTTGTGCTGACTTGTTCATAGAAGACATGGGCGGCTGAAGCATCTGCCGAGAGCTCACATTGCTGCAAGTAACCGACCAAGCAAGGCAAATTTTACATCGTTTGGGATGGACATAATACTTCAAAAGATTGCAGGGATTCAACATAAATATCATGCTAGCATTTTTCCAAAACTTACAGAGGGGAGTCTCAATAATTCTAGACATACAAATTCCGGTTACTGATGCAATTATAGTTGAGGTAACAGGCCTCCCAAATGAAGGATCACAGTGGACTGGGAAATACATAACACTCAAGGAGGCTACGGAGTCCTTCGCGGGACCAGAAGAAGAATTTGACAAAAAGGGGAAAGGACTCAACCCCACTTCTCTCAATGAACAATGGAGGGAGCTAGAAGGTGTAATACAAATATATATCACATGTGACAGACAATACGACGTGGTGAGACCGTGCCACCTCAAACTAATGGCAGCACTAAAACAAAGGTCAGTGATAAATTTACCATTATTTTTTAATGCCATGCTACATGAATTCGCCGGAATAAATGAGAAGGCCAAAGACCCTGCCAATGTAATTAGTCACCACGGGTTAGTAAAATTGATAGTAAACAGGGCCTTAAACCATACACAAATAACTTGGGGAGATTTAATTGAGCCTGATAGCCCCTACAAATTGAGCAACCTGAAGACCACCATGAAATTCCCCCACAGGGAATTGAGGCAACCCATATAGAAGGAAACAATGCCCAAATTGAAATTTCAGTACCCCAACTTGAAATGGAAGCATACCCCATTCAGCCGGCATAAACCTAGAGCATACAGGCAGGAACATAAAATAAGAAGAGACAAAGAACAATTTAAAATCCTGAAACCTCCACTGTGAAAAGAAGAAGGGGTAAAAATATAGTACAACCTGAAAGCACTTAGGAAACTGTACAGACAGAACAACCATCACATGAAACCCCTATAGTACAGCAGGATGATCTCTTCAGAAGTTATGAAGAAGAGATGGCGCAAGTATTGGGGAATTTAGGGATATCATTTACTGAAGACACAGACAGGTCTAGAGAACCCCAAGCACCATCTTCTTCTCATTCAAACCATGTCTTGGATCTTCCTAATATGGATATGCCATCTCCTGAGGGAACATAACAACTAGAACCTCACTGAGGTAAATAGTCCTTTAGAACAAACAAAGAACCCAAAATATACAGGGAAACATTTACCAATTGATCAAGGTGGGGAAAACCTTGAAATTCCCCATAGACAGGAAGAAACAATAGGAAAAAGCAATAACAAAATCAGAAAATTAAAACATGAAAACAAGACATTGAGGAAAAGGGTTAATAAAATAAAATTATTAAAACAAAAGGTTGGTAGATTGAAAGAAACAATTAGACAACTTAGGAAGCAGTTGGAACAAGCTAAAAAATCCCATGAGAAAAAGAAATCTAAGAGGGCTAGAGTACAAGGAAGAAATCCACTTCCTAGAATGATAGTTCACACCAATTTTGTTGGAACACAAACATAATTGCATGCTCCTTTAGCATAGGATTGAAATAGAAACTTAGACATAGGTTCCAACAACAAAAGAAACAACCGTTCAATCTGAAGGAGTGTTTTCTACATATTTTCCTGCTCCTTTAGATACAATTGATATAGGTGTTAGAGATATATAAGATGGTGTGCACCGTTTACCACGGCGGTTTCCTAGTCTCCCAACCAGTAGAAGCCTCCCTCAGGCACCTTAACATGACACGAGAATTCTCACGGAAGCAAACCTACTAGGCTATATAGCCAAACAGATAGTAGCGCATCAATCCCCAATTATAGCGCATCACAAAAAGCTGACCGGATAGTCCAAACCCTAGCCAAGGATTATCCAAGCCAAATCACAGAAACTTGTTGCTGGCTGCGGTACTATGACCCACTCCTCCAAATCTCTGAACCAGCTGGGCTGCCAGTCTTTGCGCAAAGCTGGGCTTGGGTCTTTGAGATGTGACAAAATGAAGAGGCTAGTGATTTTGTATTTTATAGTATTTTGCTTGGAGTTCTTTGAAGTGAACTTCTCCTTACGGATAGATTATGCATTCACTATATTATTAGCTAATTACGTGACTTCTTCTCTTGAGAACAATAGCCTAATATAAATTATATATTCTTGGCCGAACAAGGCTTCTAGGGTTATTAGCAATTCATTAGGGTTTCTCATGCAGGGTTCTATTCTCGTCGAGTTCACATGTGGGGTAAATACCTCCATGACTACCATAATATTAACTTTCCTCTAGCTAAAATTTTAGAATTAATGGACTTTGAACGAAACACCACCATTTAAATTGCGTCAATATAGTCATCTGAACTATTTCATGACTAGATCATGAGCATCACCATTACTAGGTAATGCTAAGTAACCTTACTTCCTCCGGGTAATATGATCTTTGAATAAGTGTCTGTAGGTGATACAAAATTGGAGTAAAGCTAAAGTGTTTTGATACGGAAAATCTTTGTTCATCATTCATTTGAATGATCATCATCTCAAATAAACTATTGATAGTCTTCAAACTTAGAACAACATGATGGTGTGAGCACAATAGACCATTCAGCGAGTAGCACCGAAGGCACGTCATTGTCCAGAGCAGGATATCACTGCATGACAAGCTGTACAATATCAATTTATAGAACACACTGGTGTCTATTCATAGTAGTACCTGACTGATCAGGGGTGGTTAACTACATCAAGTAACACGGTACTATCGATAATGGTGAGCGCATAGTACCACAATAGTTCTCGTCACGTGTATAGTCTTAATAACGAACATGAGAGGCATCGCATAGAAACAATGTTATGATAAAAAAAGCTGTATCATCACGGGCGGTCTTTCCTCCGCGATGCGTGGTCTGAAGAATATGCGCCCTCTGATGGTCTTCATCTCCATGGAAACAATGTTATGATAAGCCAGACCATCTTCTGGGCCAATCTTTCACTCCGATGCCGAGGATAGAAAATTAATACGCCCTCAACATATAATATCAATAATAATCATCTGGGCCAATGTTTCACTAACATCTGTGAGATCTAAAAGAATATGCGCCCTCAGCATAGAATATCAATAATAGGCTATACGCCCCATTCTTCTCAAACAAGGAAGGAAGGATTGAACTACGATTTGAACCTGGACCATTTCCCACCACGGGCCATTCTTCCGACACTAAAAAAAGTGTAACATAGAGAGAATAGTGCATTAAATGCTTGGACCATTCCTTGCAACTGGGCCATTCCTTGACACTAAACAAAGTGTAACACGGAGAGAATGAGTCTTCCCTAAGGAATGGCTAATGCGGACTAATTCCCCACCACACGGGCCGATTTCCTCGGGCGCGAGGCAAGGTGGCGGAGGAATTGCTTCGAGAAAGGGCTCCGCGTCACGATGCGGGCACGGACTACTCCTACGGGCCGTTCCGCAGGCTGAAGTGGAGGTGTGGCACAGATGAATGGAGTCTACGCCCTGCGAATAGCGTAGGGACATTCCACCCTGGGCCATTCCTGGAGCCACTAAACAAAGTGTATCTACAGAAAGAATAGGTCGCCCTCGAGGGAATGTCTATCTTTTGCATCAACCTCAAATGGATGATTTCTTTGAAGCTGCTCTGGCTGTGAACTTCAAGAATGGTGCCCAGAGCGGATTTCTATGACCACTACTTCGGAGTGGTACTTGAGGAAGAATGAGCATTACTGAGACCACTCCCCATAAATGGGAAGTCGGTATGGTGCAATCGGTCGCCTCTATCAATTAACTTCTGGTAGAATACTGTCCGTCCAGTCTCGTCCACTTTCCCGAGCGAGCATCGTCAATCACCGGACTATTACCAAGAATGTCTCCCTCAGCGGAGATTTATTTCAATCCACAAAAATAAATGTTTAGTACCTTCATACGGCAGGAGGTCTTTATACGGTTAATAGAGTTATTTTACGGAAGGCTCTATCTTGAGTATGCATGTCCTTTCATCTTGGATGAAGGTTTTACCGAATGTATGTATTTGCTCATCACGTGGAGATATGTATTAGAGAAAACATTTTCTTCTTCGGACTTCATCATGGGTAGTGTAATGCTTGTACTATTATTAGGAACAACTGAAGGCTTCTTGTAGATAATGAACAATACAGAATTATATCATGTGGCTGGAACATATCCATGTGGTACTTCCTTTGTCATCATGAGATCGATCTTACGGTGGTCATCTTGATGTTATAGGAAATCTTCATAGCGCTTACAACATTGCCTTGGAGGTTCTCCAGCCGGTTGTCTTCTTTTGTCTGCATGCAAGGGTATCTTTTTGGTATGCTTCAAGGTCTTGAGACTTCTCTGCATGGCTGCATAGACATACGGAGAACATTCTTCATCTGATGTAGTATTCTGACTCATGGATGTTGCATATGATATAATGGCTTATATAGAGATAGGTCTGGTATACTGGAACAATCAATCAATCATAGTCTCCTCCCTCCATATGAGAGAACTTATGTTTCTGGATCTCTCAATACTTTTGTTTATAAGTCTTCCATGCACTGCCCTTCATCACGATTCCTCTCCTTGATTTCCTTTTGGTGGCGAGTTCATGTGGTGGCCAGTTGTTATGGAATCTTCATGTTCTTCTTTAGCTTTGGGTTCATGGAGTTTCTTAAGTTCCATGCTCTAGAGATTCCACTTCTTAGTTCATCATCGTTTCACAGATCATGGATGGTGAAAGCCAAAGAATACTTTAAGGCTTCTCTTGAAGGTCTTCTTACGCGGTTGGATTGAACCGCGTCTTGTCTTTCTATGGATGCTACCAGCGGATACATATTTTCACATCATCTTCAATCGATAGCGGGATTAGCAGCTCCTCCTAATCCCTTGGCTAAATAATAGAGTGGTAGCATGAAATGCAGCTTCCTTAGATGCAGCTCTTGTCTAGTCCTTGTTATAATACAATATATAATAGAGTCCATGCTTCCATCTGCATTATGGCCAATGTACGCAATGTATATTTAGAGTCCACGCTTCCATCTTGCAACCTTATTGTCTTACACTGATATATGTGGCTTTCTTTGTCTTAACGGAGTCCATGCTTTCGTCTTAGTCATAAGTCTTTCCCAATTTCTCTTGATTATTAGAAGCTACAAGTTTCTTGAGTTAGTTTAGGTCTTGTAGTAGCTTCCACACATGGTTGTTTTCATCCTTTCATGTATGTATTATCTAATGATATTCATTTCTATATTGTTTGTTCTTCCATAGGTATAGTTATTCTTGGAACACATTATCTACCAGAGATAGATATACAAGATAGCTAAAGATGATGAAACAAGATAATATGCAAATGAAGAGTGTTGTTACCTTTTAGTGAAGAAATCTCTTCCATCTGCTTAGTCTTCTTTGGCCGGTTCCTTTTCTTTGGAAATCGATGCTTCATGTTTTCTTCCCTTTCCTTTAGCTTTCGGGTTAACCCGATTCTGGCAAGTGACCATGCCGGCCAGGTTAGGCATTGTATTTACGAAATGTCTTTCTCTTGATTTGGCTTCCTCAGCAGACAAACTTCCTTTTATTCTTGAAGTTCTTGAATCTTCTTTGTGAAGGCTTGATCATCGGTACTTCTTTTGAGACCTCTTTTGCGATGATCCTTGATTCTTCTTGAGAGCACAGCAAGTCAAAGTTCTTCAAATGTCGGTGCCTCCTTCCTTGTGTTCATGCTTGCGGCAAATGCGCCCATGTCTTAGGAAGACCATTGGTACTATGTTCTGATTCCTTTAAGAGTGATCTACTTATTTGATATCTTGTAGTTGATCTCTTAGTGGGAGATCCTTACAAAGTAGGATGTTATGCTATAAGTCATCATTCATCTTCATGTCCACGAAGTTCATTCTCGGACTCATAACTTGTCAATGTTTTGGTGAGAAGAGATTAGTTGGGGCATCATACATCTTCTTAGACGAGTCAAGATGGGAGATGTAAGGGTATCAAGTGGTCTTTATGGAATCCACTATGATACTCGGTGGTATGGCGATCTTTGAACTTCTCCATAGGCACACCCAGCGTTCACCTTGGTTCCTTCTCTTCTCCCTTACGTAAAACTCACGGTTCCACGATCTTTTCCTTTCACAATGTCAGGCACTTTATTCTTAGCAAGGATGGGGTCAACCCTTGTCTTCAGACTCACCCGAAGTTGGGGCTCCTTCTAGCTGTTTTCGGACTTCATAGAGTTTGTCATGGCTTGCTTGACTTGGGTAAACTCGTTGACCCAATTCAAACTTCACATCTTAGCCTTCTAGGGTGTACCCGGAGATCTTGTTGGGCTATGGCGCCCGATCTATCCAGGAGAGATTAGGTCAATCTAGGTCACTTAAGGTGCCTCAACAGAAGGTTTAGGGTTTATGCAGCTGGCCTGGCTGTGCCCTAAACTGCCCGGTGCTTTTGGAAGGCACTCTGCTGGTAGCCTAAGCGTGGGTTCTCACTTGAACTCAATATTTGGTATGTTTCCTTCCAGTTTAGGGCGTGAGAGGTGTGAATGACCCATAACATTAGAATATAAGATGAATTGTGCTCAGAACACCATTCTGATACCCTCGGTCTCCCAGACCATGGGCCCAAGAGCCTCCTGGGCATATGGCAGGCTGAGGGATTCCTCTCAGGAAGACCCTGGGCTAGATGTGGAGTAAAGAAATTGGCAGCATCTCTCCCCAGAGGGATGGCATCCTGAAATTTTGTCGGGATGGTCCAGAGCCCTAGCCGAGGATATCTAGGCCAAATCATTAACAGCTGAGAACACAACCCTCCTCCAGAGCCTAAGCACCGGTTTGGAACGCGGTCTGGTGGAAGAAAGCTGGGTCCACGAGGATGGCGATAGGTGAAGATGGCTGGCACCCACATTGTTTATAGTGAATCTTGCGGGTTTAAGGTGACTTCTCCATACGGATGGAGTTATACGTTAGGTATATTATTGTATTAGTGCAGTGCACTTCTAGCTACTCTTGGGTAATAACCTAATATAAATTATATTCTTGAGGCAATAGGAAGCACCACCAGGGTTATTAGCCAATTCGGTGGGGTTTCTATTGCTTCTAGGGGTCTTCTATTCGTCGGTTCACATGTAAGTCAAATACCTCTGCTGACTACCATAATATTAAAAATAGGAACCCAGACGAAGGCTCCAACAATAGAAGAAACAACTACCGGTTGGGAAGTGTTCCTTCCTGGCCGGGGATGTCATTATTAAAAGGTTGGAAGCAGAACTAGAGAAATATCAACAAACCCTAACTCAATGCAAAAATGAAATGGTAACAATGTCAGAACATCAAAAAGTTGTCATACAACTTCAAGCCATGTCGTGACAGAGAATGAAAGACCTTGATGAGCTCAACGCAAAAGCTAAATAAAGGTGAAGAAGATGCGATTAACCAACAGTGGAGCCTTGGAGTAGATCAAAGAAATTTTATCTTTTTATTATGATATAGTAGCTTGCAGAGCCCCACATACTAATTACACCTTATTTCTATTAGAATGTTATCTATTTCTAAGAGTGAAAGCTATTAGGGTGGGCACACCTTTTGAGTTCACCACTGTTTATGATTTTGTTTCATTTTTTAAAGAACAAGAGGATGGAGTATAATACTTTCTATGTGAACTATACATCAATAACTTCATCCTAGGAGCCGATAGAGAAAGAGCCCTAATCCTTTCATTGGGGACATGTAGTTTCAAGCATTCTTGTCTTTTCCAAAATGTAAACCGAGGGTGAATTTCAAATCACGTAAGGTTTTCATGAAAAGGGAGGCTGGACTAGACCTATGGATCCAGAGGGGAACCCCTAAATCCTTGGACACCATTATGCAACATAGTGTAATGATCCCAAGCCATTATGCAAAGGATCATCACTTGTTTGAGATGTCTTTAAAAACTTTTCTGGTTGTGGTATTTCATCAAGCACTTTGTTGATCTACTTGTTTAGATATGTTTAGATGTGTGTATGCCACAAATAGCTTGTAAAGATATAACCATGGAACATGCCTCAACCATATCTCTTGATGAATGAATGAGCCAAGAAACATCTCAAATCTTCTTTATTCATAAAATAGAAAGACACCTCCTGGTGGAATCTTAGATCTGGAATGATCAATAGATGACCAATATGATAGACAATGGATAACAAGTATGTGCTGCTACAAAATTCTGGGACAATGCAAAATAAGCCTCCAAAGGTTGGATATATAATGAAGACTAATCAAGCAGATCTGAGCCATATTAATTCTCAACCTCCAAGATGGGAAGTGTCACGTCCTGCTAGAATGTTGAGGCTCCTCAACAATTCGACCTTGCTGAAAAATGTGTCCAATCACCTCAGGAAATATGCCAAACAATAGATGGGGTGATGGTAGGGGAGCAACCCTAGGTTCCCAGATCTCAAGATCCCTCTCAATCTCTGTGAATCTGAAATCCCCCAGATAGTGCATGGATTATTTGAAGCCCTAGATAGTGTTGAGACCTAATGAGAAAGAGAGCCTCCAAATGCTCACGGAACTCTCCCACAATGATAGGTGAGGCTGATCTGATAGGAGACAATTGCTCAAATCCTCAAATAAAACAGATCCTTAGATCTAGCTACCCTCAAATGTGGGTGTGCCCTCCTCTTGGGAAAGCGTCCCACTCTCAATACAAATCGATCCTCCCTTGAAAGACTCAGGAACCACCAGAATGATGCCAAGACACACGCCAGGAAACCCACTACCTAGAATCTCGGAATCCCTTCTCCTCGGATAGGAGATGATGCCCTCCTGGTGAATGGTGTGCGCCCCTTGCTGGAAACCCCCATTTGGTGCACCCTCTCTCTATCTGCACAAGCATTTGATGTGGAATCCTCCTGCAAGTGAGTAGATCTAGAACTAGAATGGGGCGTGAGATGTGCAGCTCGAGACCAAACTGGGACAAGCTAGGTGGGATCTTTCACCACCAGGTGTCCTCTAGGGTTTATTAGTCAAAACCCTCAAAACTAATGTTAGACTTCTGTAGAAGCCGAAATCAAGATGACATACATGCATGATGGTGGGGCCCTTGCCTTATTTCCTTTTATATGCTTTTGGATCCTGCTTGTCCCTCCAAAGTACGACTTTCATTTTATTAATATTTAATTAATTAATTCATTGCTTTAATTTAGTAATTAACCTTTTTACCTCACAGTCTCCTTATCTACTGGTGGCTACGGCGATTGAAGTCCTTAGCCATCCCCATCCTATAGTCTGCTCCTCCCGGAGTTCAATGAGCTGTACAGTTCCTCCAAGTATTGTGCCCAAAATTGACCTCTTTAGTGAATTTCATTTACTTATAGCTCAAAATGGTCAAAATCATGGAAATGGTCGAGATAGGCAGAACCAAAGAAATAACCAACACATGCGGAATGGATCATAATTATGGAATGTGATGATAAAACACCAAGTTGGACCCACAATGCCTCTCAAATACCCACAGTACTCACTGCCAACATCCATGGCTACTCGAGATTAATGTAGAGGTCTGCCACGAGTGATGTCCCAAAGTGGGGACATTCACAGGTCCTCCATAGACAGAAATTGCTTGTCCTCAAGCAATGGCAATCCACTCAGCAAAATTCCATGATCCCATGTCCACCTATGGGATGCAGTCAGAACCCACGAGAAAGGCGAACAGTGGTGCACTCCACCCCACGGATCCCATGTCGAGGCGTTGGCTGCCCAATGCCTACTTGAAGCATAGTCACGAAGATCAACCTTGAACCTCACAAGCTATGACACATGGCCTCATCTGAAATGAGTCCATCCTCCAAAACTATACCAAGATCCCTGACCTCCATCAGCAGCATCTCTTTGATGTCTAGCTGAGGTGATGCCGACCTCAGAGTGAGGCACCCCTTAGCCGTCGCAGCTCCTCGACACTAAAGATCGATGGAAAGTTAGAGATAACACACCCAATAGTCCACTCTCCCTGTTGGTCAATGAAGCTGCTCAATCTGGAATACAGGTCCCATGCTAACCTCTGTCGAAGATCTCCATGCTGACACTGCACTACTCATACCCTGACTGTCAACCCCCTGCATACATATTGAATCATCCTCTCCTGGGTCCTCAAGATAAAACACCTGTGACCTTGGACACTGCTTGTCGAAGCTGTGTCTGTAAAGGTATCTCTATAGAATAATTACCTATCTAAACATCTCCATGCCTTATCATAGTGATCAAGTGGAAGGAAATGTCTTGCCCCATAGGAAAAGTACCTGCGGACCCACTCCCAACCAAACCAAGATTGAGTGTGTGGTTCTGGTGCAACTTGGGTCAACATGAGCATCATGCTCACAAAACAGACTCCTGGGTCCCATGGTAAACTTGGAATTTTATCACTTACAATCTCCTCTAATTGCTCTTGTGTAGATCTAATCCATCCGAAACCCTCTGTGCTCATCACATTAGGTCATCTGGTCTACGATGCTCACCATCATGCACCAAGTCTCAGCATCATCTAACACGGTCCACCTCTGACTTGTTGTGTGCCGTAAAAGTACTCCTATCATGAAGTCTGACCTACTCACTCTCTCCATGCTCCTATCCATGGCCTATCCCTCCTCATTTTGTTGTTTATGATAAAAGTGTTAGGACAGACTAATAGAAACATCAACAGCTGATTGTAGGACTGGAAGGCATCATAGGCTTTGGTCAATCCTGGGGATTCAACAGGCTTCGTCCATCGGTATCCATGAAAGATGCTCTCATGGTCATCCGCAGATTCCCCACCATCTAGTGCAAGCTGGAGGCTATTCCCTCAGACTGTTGGTCAACCAACCTTCATCTCTCATCTCCCATGCAATGGCTGAAATGGTGAAGGTGATCTCCCATTGTAATGGCTGCTACTTGGGGAGGGAGTGACATCTCCATACTCCCATGAGTGTGTCTCCTCTCCACCCATGAGGCACTATACCCTTAGAGATGCCACCATATATCTGTCTCTCTTGTGAGCTATCACTCATCGCGGTGTCTCGACATACTCATGTCATCTCCCTTAGACTCATGCTACATCATATATCCAGGGCATACAAGCCCCGGATCCAATCTCAATATGAAGTCCAACCACTCGAACACAAATGGAAGTGTCCCCATGTTGGTGCTCCTCTGCTGGATCATCAACATCCTGCATCAGCGTGGTTGGCCGGGTACATCGGCGTCAGCAAGACAGATGAAGTGAATCTCTGGTGAATCTCCTCAAGAGACCCATCGATATAGACTCTGATTCTTGAAGGCGGTCTGTGCCTTCAAAGAATCTCAGTGTTATCACTAACTCACGAGTGAGTCGGTCCATCTCCGACTCCTGCTCCCTCAAGGCCCCATGGTGCCTTAATCACTAATCCTCGATGAAGGTAGTCTGGCCGGTCAACAGCTGGTGATGGGATCCCTCATCAGTTTCCTCTCCACGAGGTATGAAAATGGGTCTGATCTCCTCATCTAAACTACATGTGCCCGTGATGCTCCTCCATGATGTGTTGCCATTCTTGCGTATCATCATTACGTCCAGTGGCTACGATCATATCCTCACTAACTCTCAAAACATTGCCAGCGAGTGGTGTGACTCTGTCCGGTCATCTTGAGTGCCATCTCGAGGACCCCCTCCAGCTGTAGCGTCGGTCACACTTTGGTGCAATCGAAGTCCCCAAAACATCTGCATCACGATGGCGTTAACTCGGTAATCCCACTTTGTCCTGATTATGGGTAATGTCCATGCGATAGCGCACATCATTCTCAGCTTCTTGGCTCCCTCTGAGATCATCTTGTATCCGTTAGCCAGTGGTTGTATCCTCGTACACTCAGCACTATCATCTATGCAGGATCCCATATAGATGTATCGGAAACTTATCTATGATCATCCCACGGCAATGGAGTTAAGTACTCATCCAACCACTAGAGGCCGATCCACGGGTAAGTGCTCCATCAACCTACTCGACCTCTATAATTTATCCCAACCAATGGAGTCTCAATAGGCACGTGATTCCATCTCCCTCGGTGATTTGTATGTGTGAATTATTTGTCGATGATCACGTACCTCCTCTCGAGATCTATTAGGTCTGCACGTCCATGGTGTGCATCCCTCCTACTAGGCTCATCCATCATGCGACGCTACTAATCTCCTCGTAGTGGCTATCACGGGTGTCACGAAAGGTGGCCGGATGTGTCATTATAGGAAGCTCATCATCTCTAGGTGCTTTTAATGTGAATCCTACTAGTGTCACCACTCTGTTGGGGCATAAGGTCATCAATACCATGTGATATGTCAGTTGAAGTACCGATGCTATCATTCGTCCATCCTGTTGCCTATCCACTACAAAAGAGTCATCATCCTCCTCAAGCGTCGCGGGGCATCCCGGTGGCCTCAGATGCAGAGTCATGTGCTATCCTCTGGGTAGAGTCAATATCACTAGCCTCTATGAAAGAATCACTATCATCATCAGACTACTACAAATAATCATATATCGCTCCATCCTCACGCATCTCATCATCACTGTCATAGTGTGTCTCAACGTGTGCCCTGGTCATACCCACTGCACCTGAGTCTGGATTCCCCGACCCTTAGAATATAGCAAGGGATGCCTATCGTCAATCCTTCCATCTGAAATTTGTCATGGCTTTCATTTTTTCCTTTCCATCACGGAGCCGATGTGTAACCTTATCTTTGCTCCAGCTAGGCATCATTTTGTATCCTATAAAATTCCTAGTTGGAGTAAAGATGAGGTTACACATTGGGGGTTTGATATTCCTTATCACATTCAACAATCTCTCTAGTAAAGTTCAAAATATCCATAGATTTGTTTTCCTCTGTTATGTTGACCCAATATGTAATCTCCTCTTTGCTCCACCTAGGATTTTTTATAGATAAAAGCTGTTGGAATGTCAATTGAGCCTTATTTTCCTCAGTGATAATATTCCCCTTCTGAGATCATACTCCCTCTAGCAAGATAAAAGAAATTATATCCTTCCAGCTATCTACTCATACCCCTTAGGTTTGTAGGATTTAAGCTTTGATACCACATTGAAGTCGAGCTTGTCTGAGGATCATCGCATTTTAGTGTCTTTTAAAACTTTGGTTGTTGTGGTATTTTGTCAAACGGTTTGTTGATCTACTTGTTTAGATATGTTTTAGATATTGGTATTACCACAAATAGCAGGAAAGATATAACCATGGAACATACCTCAACCATGCTCATGATAAGATAGACAAGATGAAACATCTCAAATCTTCTTTATTCACTTAAAATGAAGGCTGCTACAATGGAGATCTTAGATCACGGAATGCTCAACGGAATAGCATCAGATAGATCCAATAGATAAGTTATGAGCTGCTACAAAAAGCTCCTAATGATACAAAATAAGCCTCCAAAGAACGGATAAGAAGGAAGACCAATGCCAGTGCCGACCCCTCCCACTTTGTTGGAGGATGCCGCTCTCTTTGAATGGCGGAAGCTCCTGATTCATTACGGTGCCAAGATGTCCAATCACCTCGAGAAAGATGCCAAGCGGTAGATGCAGTTGATGGTAGAGCAAACCGGGTTCAGAATCTCAGATCCCTCTCAGAAATCTCTGTGGTCGAAATCCCCGGTGGGTACACCCAGGTTGGTAGGCCTAGATAATTAGGCCCTATTGAAGGAGCCTCCAAATGCTCTGAACTCTCCACAATGATAGATCGGGCGGTGTAGGAAACCAAATTCTCAAATCCTCAAATACGACTAGATCCTTAGATCTAGCTACCCTCAAATAATGGTGTGCCCTCCTCGTGGGAAAACGTCCCACTCTCAATGTCGATCCTGCCATTGAAATGCCTCAGAAAACCACCAAGAATGATGCCAAGACACCCACAAAGGAAACCCAATACCTGGAAATCTCGAGGAATCCTTTTATCTCGACTAGGACCCAGTCTCCTCGATAGATGGTGCTTCCTTCTTTGGAAACCCAAGCCGGTGTGCCCTCTCTACACCGCCTGGTGGCTGATGTGTGGAATCCTCACCTGGCTGGTATGTCTGGAACTGGAAATGGTGTGGGATCATTATTCGCGACCCTATCGGACCAAGCTTGGGACAAGCTAGGTGGAATCTTTCACCATAGAATCATCCTCTAGGGTTTGTAAAGTCAAAATATCAAACCCCAATGTTGGGCTCACTAGCTAAAGCCGGATATCAAAATAATATCATACATGCATGATGAGTAGAGGCCCTTGCCTTTCTTTTATTCTTTTTGGCTCACCTTGTCCCTAAAGTGACTTTCATTTATTAATATTTAATTAATTAATTAACCTTTTACCTCACGAAATCTCCTTATCTCTCCTGCATTGGCTTCCCGGCCCTTTGAAGTCACTTCTAGCCATCCCATCCACATAGTCTGCTCCTCTGATTCCAATGAGCTATTACAGGAAGTTCCACTCCAAATTCAATGTTAAAATGTATCTTGATTGATTTAATTAACTTATAGCTCAAAATAGTCAAAATCATGGAATCGTCAGAATGGAACGAGCAGAAACCAACTTGTGTCTTGAATGGCTCATAATGATGGAATAGTATCAATTCCAGCTGGACCCCAATGCCTCTCAAATGCAGATTATTTTCGCCATAACATCCATTAGAAAACACTCTTGAGGTCATCAGCAGAAGTCATGCCACAGCCAGTGATGTCCCAAAGTGGGGACATTACACATAGAACATTCATGAAGAGGGATAAGGTTGTAGAATCTTTGGCTCCCATCCATAAACATGTTGTACATTCAAGTCTACAATATTTTAGAGAGCTTAAAGAAGAATCCATTTCTGTTGCTAAATTAAGATGGAATGTCTCTTGAGATAAAGTTAAGAACATGGAACCATTTGGTTTTAGGAATTTTATGGCAGCTGCTCTCATATTATAAAGTTATGCCAATATGATCATGGAAGTAGAGCCTTTCTGGATTGGATGTAGGTACACATCCCTCATTATTTTGTATCCTCTAGAGGGTTATCAGATTAATTATGAAATTCGTAAGAAGGAGGAATATGATGCTTTTGAAAAGCTTAAAGGTAAGAATGGGTTCGGGAGACCTAGAGAAAAGATCTCTCCTCCCTTCAACTTGCATCTTTGCTTTACATGTAAAATCTCGATTTTGAGGACATGCAAAAAGGTAATCTGGAGGGTATGTTGGGTTGAGAAAAGGAATGCAAATATTCTCCACTTATTACTATGGTTTGTGATATATTCTTTGTTGACTTTTGTATTAATTGAAATGAAATTAGGAAGAAAATGGTTAAATAATCTTTTAGAAATATTATTGAATGATATTAGATAATTTTTTTGAATTTTGGACGAATTAAACGTTTTATCGTAGAAATGGACAATTTTTTTTAACTCAAGATAGTTAAGAAGATCATGTGAGATGGTGACATTCGAGATCGAAGAAATCAGGTGCAAAGCAGTTTAAAGGGAGATTGACTCTTTATCTTGTAATCTTCATAAATAGTAAAAGCAATCCTGAGGATATTTTGATCCTCAGGATAGCTTTATTTACTCATGTCATTGTAATACATAAAGGATAGTGAACAATATAGATATAACCAACGAATGATTTTAATCAAACATTCATATGTCAATTTGATTACACGTCGTCACGTGCAACAATATTTTGTAAATGGTTTATCATTTATGGAATTAGTGAAAGCTTCAAGTGTTTTGAGCATACCCGCGTACTGAGTTTTTAGTAGCGGGTACCTTTGAAGGCCAGAGTGAGACGGTCCGAGGAAGGAGTTATTGTCTCCTCTACATGTCGATATCAATTCCTATCTTAGTGGGTTTAAATTCCCTTGCAATAGTTAAGATAAATTCTTGAGTGTGTTGATTCTTTTATAGATTGATTATGTTGTTCATTTTACTTGGAGAATAGAGGTTTCATTTAAAAATTATGGAAGTTGTTGTTCCATTTCAATTCTTTCTTAGTTTATTGTACAGTTGGATTCGCTCATTTTCGCATTCGTTGTTCCTTTTATCAAATTCACATTTGTTGTTCATTTCTCTTGAATTCACATTTGTTGTTCCTTCTTTAATATTAAGTAATTCGCTATTCTTTTCCAACAAGTTAAATATAATGAATCAATCTATCAATGATTGATTCATTAAGTGTTTTTCATATATTAAATTATTGTTTCTTAGATGAATGAATTCAACAAATTGATTGATGTTTTGATTAATGGTGTGTTATTGATCAGATTACAAATTTGTTGAGTGAGATATCGGTTTCAGAGTTTTTAATGAATGAGTGAAGAACTTGATTATTGTAGTAATTTAGATAGACTTGGATTTGCTTTAGCTACACGATTTAAACCTCTACAAATATCTTCATAGAATTTGTTGACAATCTTGAGAGAAGAAGATGGATCCTCGGTTGATAAATTAATGTCGGACTAAGGTTGTTTTTAGGACATCTTTAAGACCAACACACAGCTACACGTTGGATAGAAGATTAATGCGAAGTGCAGGCTATAGTGGTTACCAATATCATTACATTCACCTTTTGAACAAATTGTGAAGAGATGAATTTTGTAGTATGGATACTACCTTGCAGGTGTTTTTAGGTGGAATAATTTCGGAACTACCTACGGTCTTATGTAGAGATGATCCCCTTGAGAAACAATGACACTCTGAGGTCAAGACTCATAAACAAAACAATGCTTCCATATATATGGATTTGTCCCAAAGAGAGAACATTACATACATTTAGTGGGGAAACATCACGTAATAACTCATCCTTGAAGGGTTGGATGTCATATGACAATCGATCTTGTTTCTTGACCAGAGATCTTGTCCCTAAGCGAAACCACCGTCATTGTATGGTTCGGGTGTGGTGTTGTCGACAATCCAATTTCTTTGAAAACCTCTGTTGAAGTTGAATTTTAAACTACCTTTATCAACAATAAAAATCCGCGGTGGGGTCCCCTTCACCCACATCTGTGAATAAAAACGGCGCTCCCCCTCTTCAATATCAGTTGGTTCTTATGGTTGAATTTATGCAGCGGTCATGAAAATGACGGTGGATTCTGCGTCGATGATCTGTCTTTACAGTATTTTCATAATCGATTCTAAATTAGGGTTCAACTCCTTTGTCTTTGATCTCGACCACAATGACTATTTTGGCGACATTCCACCGGTGTTGTGGCAGGGCTTTTGTGGAAATCACACATTTTCCGGTGTCCTGTCTTCCCTTGACCCTTCTTTTCACGTGGCTTGGTGGTTTCGGGACCTTTGTTTGTTAAAGCGTCTTTATCGGACTGGTTGTTGCATATTCTGAACTCAAACTCCGTTTGTTAAGATTGTAAATTTACCTTTCGATTTTAACCATATCGATAAAGCGACAAGTGATGAATCAGAAAATCCATTTAGGTTTGGATGTATCTATACAGAGCCCACAAATTTCGAGAACCAAATGTACGTTCGAGTCTTTATACCCGACTTGGTGCACAAGGTATGGAAGGTATTGGTGAAATTGAGACTTCTTGGCCCTCTCTTGGTAGTGGTCCATCTCATGTCTTGGTCCTCATAGTTATATGGGGTAATGTGTTCCTTTCTGGCATCCACAAAAAATCCCAAATTGAACTCGACCCATATATTCTAGACTCCTACGTGGAACTTTGCTCTGATGAGAACCGCTATTGTTTGCGTAAGGAGATATTTAAGGAGTCGCGAGGTGATGGATTTCCTATTGAAAATTATGAACAAAGTAACAGCCTTCCTAGCAGTTAACCATTTATCTAGGGCATCACGAATTTGCTCCACGACCTTCAAATCTGGAGATATCAAAGGAAATTAACTTTGTAGAGGAAGGTGCTTCCAAATTGTTTGTTTGATGAATGTACCTTGAAAGGAGAGGAGCTTCCAAAGTGGTTGTTTGATGAAGATGCGCCTATTTCTATTGGCAGGTGTTAAAGGATGTGGGAAAAATTCTCCATCATTTCATCCCTCTGTCACGTGAGAGATTGCTCAAGCAATAGATTGATAGAGTCGTCTGCTCCGTCGTTTTTATTTTCTTCCGCCATGGAGGGTTTCTTAGGCGTGCGAGAGAAATTGTCTTCAATAGAGACAAGATCGAGACCCAAATTTCTATACTCAGACCTCGTCGGGGACATGCACTGAAAAAACGATCAAGAACAACTTGCTCTGATACCACTGATCCAGATTATTTTCGGTAGGAAATGAGAGTGGAGATATAATAAAGAAATGTACAGAGATATTTAGGATATCCAATAATATAACATAAATGTACCAGAGATGCAACCATAAACACAGAGATACAATAATACACAATTTTCTATTAATGAGAGAAACATGTACAAAGACTGTAAAATACAGAGTGAAAGACTTGCTAGAATGGTGGTAGCTTATCTCTGAGAAGAGATGTGTCTGCTACTCGCATTCACAAAAAGATGATTTTACAATGAGGCTCCAAAGGCCTTTTTATCATAAAAAAAGTACAAAACCGTAACCTCGGAAGATGAGAAGCCAACAATTTTGTGGACCTTGTTTTGGGTAGTTTGGTGTATCAAATTCTCGGGGACGTAACTTTGGCATACGATCTCTATTTGGGGTGCACAATAGCTCGTTGGAAAGGTATCGCCGAGGAGATTCATTTAGGGGGGCTCAATCAAATCCATTGGCTATCATTGACAAGCTCAATCCCAAAAAACCTTCATTTAGGCCCTCAAAATGGCCCTGGAAGTTAAAAACTGCTAAAAATAGTAAATTACCAAAATTGTCAGAAAACTGTTTTGAGTCAGTTGGAAAAGGTGGGTGGCCACCGATATCCACCTGGATCGTGACATACACAATTTGCATAGAAAATATGAGACAAGAAGAAGGAGAGAAAGAATGGAAGAATTCTCATTAACCAAAAGAATGAATGATAATTTACACATGATATACTCTGTATAACTCAACTAATGCGCACTAGGGGAGAATCCAATGCACCATAGGGGTGGTCTAGAGTGATCTGGACACACTCCAACAATTACGAGAGTAAACTGCCACCTAGTCTAGTCTCATAGGAAGTTACGGGAGTGAACTGCCACCTAGTCTGAGTTAACTAGTCTCTTAGTCTTTAGTTAACTAACTGAAACAAAGTGAAGTGAGGAGGAGATCAGGGAATCATGAGTAATGTGCTAGTCTGGTGATAACCCCAAGGACAATGCGTATTAGCTAGTGATGATCTCAATGTTGCATGGTGATGATCCCAATGTGGCATCTAGACTCCACTCAACTGATCAAACTGAAGTGTGAACTTAAGAGAATATTCTCCCTAAACTATATGAGACTAAATAATGACTAGTAAACATAGGGAAAACCTTAGGAAAAAGAAATCCTAGGTGTGTGTGAAGTATCTCCAACATTAAAGGTATAAAATCTTGATTATTCTTCATTGGTGGAAATTTGGTTATAATTATTGATGAATTTTTAAATATTCCTAACAATTGGGTGGGTGGAAGAAAAGCGATGATCAAATAAAATTTAATTTACTTGGGATTTAATATTTGAGATATATATTAAATGGTGTTAAAATATGATTAAGTTATTGGTTTTGTTTCATTTGATTGGTATACATTTTGTAACTTGGATTAGTTTTGGATTAGTGATAGGTGGCCCTTCTATATTCATGGATTGGCATTCACATGAACCATGTCGTTTATGGAATCCATGCCTTAAGATGGTGTTAAATGCACTTTTAAATTATGATTATGTACTTTATAATTATTTATCAATGGTAAAATGTACCTAAATGTAGTTTCTAATTATGATTAACTCTTCTATAAAAGAAAAAATCATAAGGAGTTTTGTTTAATTACATTGAAAGTGTTATTTTATTGTGAGACATGTTTAAATGCAAGGTGTTGTGAGTGCACAACTACCATTTGCAAGAGACAACTATTGATGCTCCCTCCATTGTCCATACCACCATAATCAATGTCCATGTCTGTCGTCCATATACTTGATCAACGGGTACCGCCTTTAGTGAGGACTTCAACTAGGCTCTAAGAAGTATTGCATCTAGAGTTCCAGTTCCATTTATTGCACATGTGGCCTAATATGCTATGATAGTGGCTCAATCTATCCTCAATAATCTCACTAAATCTTATTGTTTCATTCATTGTTTATTGAAATGGATAGAGGGCTCTATATCTGATTCCTGTGGTTCACCTTAACATCCCATGCATTGACATTTTCCTCATGCAAGATTTAAAAAAAGGGCAAGATCCCATGCATTGACATTTTCCTCATGCAAGATTTAAAAAAAAGGCAAGATCAAAAAACGTTGTGTTCAATATACCTTAAATTAAATCCATTTACAAGAAATTCAAAGGATGATAAAAAGAAGATCTATATATGGATCTCTACGGAGCAAATGTTAAAGCATGGATTCATATTAAAGAAAGTAATATAATTATAATAGTGTTATTCCATTCAATGGTAGATAGTTTAGGTTTATTGTCTTAACTAACATTCCTGCAAGGGGCTTATTTTCCAAACAATATGTGCTCTCTGCCCATACAAATTACATGCCTTATTTTACAGAAGACGCTTATGCCAATGTTTATGATTGTATAATTTATGTCCCAACATGAGTTTGGACCATACGGGAAAGTTGGATTCTTTACATTAGTCATGAACTTTTTTTTACAAATAAAAATGGCTCAAATTATCATTATAATAATTTTTTAAACAAAGCACAGACAAAACGAATTCTGCATTCAATCCTGTAACAACTATTTTCAGGTACATACCCAGCACTTAAAAATAAAGCAAATAACTATGCCTCCTGCATTGACTGTCCCAACGCTCCAAGAACAGTACCAGAGACACGCTTAGGCGATTGATATGAAGATCGCTGAGAAAAAAAACCGGTTCCAAACAGAAACGGCAGAGGCTATCACTCAGCAAAGGCTATTAAATCGGTCATTCCAGCAGAGAGACATCCTCAGGAAATTAGTCCCTTATCATAATTCCTTATAGAGATTTAAATTATTTGGATCATCGTGTAATGGTAGAATATAATTTATATAAATATAAAAAAAGATAATATATTTTTAAATTTGAATATTTTTTATATTTACACTTTTATATAACAAAATTTCATTATATATATTTCTTAAAAGTGGTAGATTTTCTTAAAAAATCATATTTAAAAAGTTTTATCATTTTATTTTTCTTAAAAATTGGTAGATTTTTTTGAAAAAACTATCTTTAAACTTTTTTATCATTTTATTGGATTTAGGAGATTCAAACCAAAGAACACGTTATTTTATCTTTCTATTAGATTTAAGGGCTTCAAACCAAAAAAACGAATTGGGTTATCTTATTATTTAATTGGATTTATGAGCTTCAAACTAAGGAACGAGTTATCTCTCTCTAATATGGTTATGAAAAATATGCAAGCAATGTAAGCACATTCCCAACAATATCCCTCTTAGGAGACAACGATATATGTTAGTACTATAGTCGCAACTAAGGTCCTCTATGTGCATAAAGCAACATCCTACACTCCTAACAAAGTATCTACATAATATAGATAAGTGGACTTAATGTAAACCACCTGCGCATATTTTAATTTACTTATTAAATAAAGTAAATAATACAATATATATGCAAATAAACAATAAGTTTATTGAAATTCTACATAAGTTAAACTAAATATGGACATTAGTCAACAAGGGTAAGTGGTCGAATTAGTGACATCAAAATATGGGAGAATAAAAAAGACATAAAAATGTAGAGAGAGAGAGAGAGAGAGATGCATATTAAGAAGATATTAGAATTCCCTTCAATTGACTACAATTCAAATGAAAGAGAATGGGACCAATTCAAAGACACTTGGACACACAAATACTTTATTAGAATATTTGATCAAATAAATGATCATAAAAAAATGACAAATCTACCGGGATAAGATGGATTCGGTTATGGGATCTGAAATGTCGATAGAACGCACTACCACCACGAATCTTCTAGTGAAGTATGAAATTCTAACAACAGAAGTTTGAAAACTCAAAAATATTATATAGAATATTCTTTAAATGAGTGAATGGAAACTTCGAAGTAAATTGGGGGAAAGGATATGTAGGATGAGGCAAGAAAGAACTTGTGTTATCTTTGGTATTATATAAAGGACAACTGCAGAATCCTCACTAAAGCAAGAGATCATCATCAAGCTAGTGGAGCAATTGCATTTGAAGATCTAGTCGTGTGCCTCTTTTGGTTGCCAACAAAAAAAATTACGAATATTTGGCCATCTTCTTCCTACATATTCATTTAAATCACATGCAAGTTTGACACATTTTATTCTTAATTTTGGCTTAAGGTTATATCAAGTATTTTGAGGATTATGAAGTGCAACACTAAAGATTTGAGCTTGGTAATTTGTAGTAGTTTTCATTGAGTTTTATCTTTAGTTTGATTGTTGATTTAAAGGCTTACAGATCATAAATTGAAGGTTTTAATACTTCAGTTGAATGATCACATTTTGTTTAGTATGTTGATGATGTCACTTCGATTTTAATGACTTAATTGCTCGCAAAGTGGAGGGATGTTCATTAGGTCCATGGAACATTGAGTTCTCTTTAGAAGGCATGTAATTTGGGATTGCTCATTACCTATTTTGTGTGTATAATAGAATGTAGGTATTGAATCCATACTTCAAAGCCTTTTCATCAATCACATGCATTTAATGCTCACTCCTATTGTTGGAAATCTTGATTTCACCCTCAAATCATTTTCATTAGTCACATGCATTTGATGCTCACTTTTGTTGTCGAAAATCTTGATTTCACCATCAAAACATTTTCATCAATCATATGCATTTTATGCTCACTTCTAAAATCTTGATTGCATTGTTGAGGGTTCTATTTTTAGCTAGTGTTCTATAAAATGAGTGTCGACTAAGCACATGCAATGAAACCTTAATTTATAATTTGTGTGGCCATGGCTTGAAGTATTTAAGTCTTCTTTTAGAATTTTATGGCCATGGCTTTGTTTGTATTTTGAATAATTTGATTTATTCTCTTAGAGGTCCATGATTGTTGTTTACTCTATTGTTTTTGAATGCTAACAAGGCACATGTGATGAACTTTGCTTAGTTTATGGCCATGGCTTCAATCATTTAAGTTTTCTTTTAGAATTTTATGGCCATGGATTTGTTTTTATATTGAAGACTATTATCTTAAAGGTCCGTGATTGTTGTTTACTCAATTGTCTTTCAATGCTTACAAGGTGCATGTGATGAACTTTGCTCAGTTTAGGACAAAGCGTGTGTGTAAGTAGGAATATGGTGATACATTAATGCAATTTATTTACTCTAAATAGGAAATGCAACAATGAGTGGATGAAAATGACATTGTTCCTTTTTCCTCGAACAATCCCAAGGATGAACGGGATCATGGGTAGCTCATTGGGAAAATTGTTCTTAATTTTTACAAAATAGTGACATATTTGGTAACCTACTTGCTCCTATAAATGTATTTATTCCACAAATAAGAAATTAATTGTATTCCCTCCAAAATCTCTATACATACTAAGAATTAGTAAGATTGTAAATAATAAACCTAAACTATTTTGGAAATATAGTGTACAAAAATGTTTTTCAAACACATCCATTTTAATATATGATATCATGACAATTTAGTGCATGATAGGATACAATTTGGCAAAGAGATAACATTTATTCACCAAGTATGGCTCTAAGTAATTATCATAGTGATATTGTGTTTATTAAATAATGTGGTCTTATGTTTGGAGTCATACACATTTTGCCTATTTAAATTTTACAAATTTACCTTTTAGAGATGTGATAAACATTAATTGTGATCAATCCAATTCCATTGACATCAATCGAGAGAGGAAATTAACGAATTGATTAAATATTTCAACTACAATTATATGTTTGAAACACAACTTACCAATATAACATTTTAAAATCGCATTTTATTGACTTACTTGTGCACCACTTAGGGCAGTGGCTAGTTATCATTGTTTTTCTACAATGGCGTGTAGTCCATGGGGAGATTACTAAAATATTTGTAGCCCATTTAGAGATTTATTTATTTGTATATAAATAAAAACCAAAATATCATATCCCTCCATAAAAAATGGTACTTACATATGGGAAACATTTCACAACCATTATATAAGCAATATAGATTTGACCACTACCAACTTACAGCGTATATTATATATTAATCATTTGTACCTATTTTCTCTAGTCAAAGTTACAATCACTAACTTGATTAACTTAAGACATGTTTGCAATTTTCCCTCTATTACTCAGAATCAAGGTTTGACATGCATTTTGGTAACCCTTTTCCCAAGCGAAGCTTTCAAACACAGGTTCACTTGGTCATGATCAATAATTGACTTAGGTACATTTACAACTTCTAAGGATGTATGTCGGTCTTTTAAAGAAATTGGCTATAACCTTGAAAATACACTGGACTTATCTTTTTACTTCTTTTTCTTTTAGGAATCTTTCTAGTGAACCAAGGAGATTATAACTAATGGGAGATCAATGAATCCCAAACATCATGCTACAACCGAATTGGATGGAGGCATTGTTTCCTTTTCCGAATCCAAATGATCCAATCCATGCTACCTCTTCACTTTGCTAAAGGAGTGTCCATTCGTAACAATCTGCATGGAAGGGGAAGGAACCAAGGCCATATCCACATCACCATCATTGAAGGGAAGGTTGGGTCTCTGGGATGAAATCTGTTGTCTTTGGAGATTTCTTCTTTGATGATCACCAACCTTTGAATTTATTGCTATTAGTTTTATTCTCTAGAGAGATTGGGGCTACTGGACAAGAATCCACAAATGGGCTCTCTATTGGTAGGGCCTACGTCGAAAATATGTGTTTTCATAGTCTAGGTCTTGAATTCATTGAAAATATCCCATGCTAGAACTCTCTTGTCCAATGGATTGTGGTGATCCTTATTAGCAAAATAGAAGATTTAGAGAAGAAATAACATACTATAGAAATATTTAGAGAGAATATGACAGATTATAACACTAATAGGAAATTATAGGAGAACCAAAATACCACAATTAACAACATGCATTGATGGAATCAATTTTCACTTGTCTCTTTGAGGGAGCAACCTCCAACTAAACAGAGCTCCAATCATACTCCACAAGACATATCATTACATTGCTTCTACTTCTTTATATAGTTTCTATCTAACCTCCTAAGAACTTTCTAGTAGGCGAAACCTTCTAGTAAGTCTTCTTACAATTATTGCTTTCACACCATATCTAATACATGAGACTTATTTAATAGAGATGACCCCTTTACATAACAACCTATCTATCTACATAAGGGGGTTAGGGTAGAACCCTAACATGGATCAACACTAAAGTCTAACTCAACACAAATTCGACCATAAAAAATAATACCCTTTTGAACTTGCCTTATGTATGAGTTAAGAAATCTTCCCATTTTATTTTCAAATTCCAATACTTTTATGATCTAACAGAATCCAACTTGCCTTATGTATGAGTTAAGAAATCTTCCCATTTTATTTCCAAATTCCAATACTTTTATGATCTAACAGAATCCACAAGGAAGGAGATGGGGAGAAAATTATAACATCATAATGTTGCCAAGAATTTCAAAAAATCTTTTTTGTTTTTTCACAATTCTTTACATAAAATTTTCATGTTCATGTTGTACTAGTCATATTAATGTCAAATGAAATCCTTAATAGAGATAAGCCACGGTTTAAGCATGCATTACAAAGAAATTAACACAAATAATGAAGGCTTCTACACGACCTATAAATTTAGTACCAGATTGACAGAGCTATAACATGAACCTGTGGCAAAATCAAACATGATTTCTTCACTTTATTTGGCTTTCCTTCCGAGTTTAATTGGGTTAGGAAGGAGGATTTGAGTAGGAATTTTAGTCCCTAATGGACCATGTGGTGCCTTTAAACGCCATATAAACAAGAAATGAAGCCTAATGGGCATTCTTTGGGCAAATTTTCCTTGAACTTCATAATGCAATCTCTTACCACTTTCATCTGTGGAGTTATGACCATGCGTTTTCCTGGAATCCGCTGCATTTATGCCCCCTTTGAAGCTGGACAGCGGTAGCCACAGTCTAAGAAGAGGCAAGGGTTTTAATATGATTTACAGATATTTGAATTATTTTGTTTCGCTCTAAGGAGACATCATTTTAAGTTTGTAAACATTAACTGTGAAAGTTTGCTGCATCCACTATTTATTAAGAACAGTTTTAAACTTTATAGAAACCGACAATTTGTGTGCTTAACCTCTCTAGAGCCAATTGCAGATATTTTCGTTCTAATTTTTCTTGTAATTTGTCTGACATTATTAGGTTGGGTTCGGATAGTCTAACTACAGCCTTAAAAAATTTCAGTAGCCTTGTAGTCTTTGGCCATAAATTGAAATCACAATCAGTAGTTTGGCCATGCATAATGAGTTTCTCATTCCAATGCAAGTGACCGAGATAGATTCCTTCATCCGTAAAATAAATCAGACACGAAACACAAGAGAGGGACCAAAATGTGTGGAAATCAGGAAGTTATCTTGATACTAGGACTGTCATAATCAATGGCAGCGAGAATCAATTGGTATGATATTTGGATATATGATTTGTATTACCTCTTGTATTACAATGTGGAATCCCCTTTCAGTCTAGTTGTGTGGTTACATAAGAGTTTCCAGTTAAGGGGAAACAAATAACATATAGTTAGTTCTTGCTACTTTTGTCCTTTCTAGATCCTCATCTAAAATTGCCAATTGTTCCTGAACTGACTTGAGTTTATAACTACAAAACCTTTTATCCTTTTGATATATGCATCCTATCTATTCATTAATGGCATGCAAGAAAGATCTTAGTATTCTGCATATAGTGTGGCTAGGTGACCAAATGAAGGTTGCTAGGACGAGGCACAAATCTCTGTTTTAAATGCTTTACATAATGTTTGTTGGAGTCGTCCTTTTAAGTCATGTTTCTCCGTGTTGCTTTCTCATTTTATATCTCCCACACGTCCATATTTTCTCTATCTTGATTCAGTTTCAAGAATTGAATTCTTTATGGCCGGATAGTTTAATGTTGGATAATGCTTCCGAAGTAGAAGTCCCTGATAAAGACTTCTTGGGGTCTACACATTTGAATATTCTCTTTTCATTCCTTGAAAGGCATATGACTGAATCGAGGTGATTGTGGGCATTTGAGTATCTACCAAGTAGGATATAGCTTGGTTTCTCTTTACACTGGTTTGGATGAAAACCAGAACACCTAGCTTTGTCCTCTTTCTGAAAGCTCAAATAGATTAGTATGGGATCTGAATTTCCACATTTCAACTACTAAAGTCTGTGATTAAAAAACTACAAGAAAAGGGAGGTTCACTAATATAGTTTTAGGGAGGTTTAACATATCTGAAAGGAATAATTCTAAAATTATAACTGGTTGAAGTCTTAGAGTGGAAACAAAAATATCTTTTTATTCCTGTTAATATTTCATTATAGACAACACTTTGCTTGCATCCTATATTAGAAGGCAAAATAAATTTCCCTATTCTAACTTCGTGTAATGTTGCACAATTCATAGACCCTATTGCATAATATATAGATGGCCAGTTTTTTTGATGAAGACAATTTATGTATGGGTGATGTCAAAAGGTTACAAGGGAAAAACAAAATTTGTATGTGATTGTTTCAGTAATTTAACAATCATGTTTTATATGATACAGCTTAGGCATAGGGCTAAAAAAGGTGCTTCGAACTCAATTGCGTGTTGTGAAGTACCATTCCCGGTGCAAACATTACAAGTATGGCTAAGTAAAGGAGAACCAAAAGAAATCTTTAAAAAGATGTTAGACAATAGTGGAGAGTCGACAAGCTACCAAAGAGGAACTAATGGTAATATAATTATGCACAAGGTGTGTTTGTGAGTGTCATTGTACTGGATAAATGACATTGGGATTCCATTGTAGGAAAGGTAAAACTTTGTGGGGTTTGTTGCCAAATTGTTCTTTTTGGGTGTTGGATCAATTATAACATTTTTATTCTCCAATAACTTATCTTAAATGTTAGCCATTGTTTAATGAAGTATATTCCAATATTCACCAAAATTTAGATGGATGAATGGTAAATAACCTGTTTTCCTTGAACATCATCATAGAGTGCATATGTCATCCTACTGCAAGAAAGAACCTTTCCAAGTTACAAAAGGAAGCATTATTACAGTATGACTCAATGGATAGATTTTGAGGCTCTTTTAATGAACAATATTAATTTTCGGTGAACATACTTTTCTCATATTTTGTTTCCTATTGATGTCTTTGATGACAAGTTCTAAATAAAAATTTTAAGAACCTGTGAGAGATATAATTCTTTAACTTCAGTTGAATTAGATTTTTCAGCTGATATGGTACAACAATCATCAGTGCATTTCTTCAGTGGGAGGATCTCTGTGACTGTTAGCAGTTAACATCAACTGAGGAGGTGCTATGCAGCATGAAACAAAATATGGCAGTCAATAATTTATTTTCTCTCAGGGTTTGTTCTTCTTGTATTAACACTTTCACCACAATATAATCTGGAGCAAGATTGTAAGAATCAGCGCAAACCTAAAGACTTGGAATCTAAATTAAAATAAATAAATTAATGTTTTTTATGAGTTGCTTCAAAATCTAATACATGACCAAAGGTTCAAACTTATGTTCAGTTATTGGCTCCTCTTTCTTGGTTTGCTGAAAAGTAGTAATTTATGACCCGGATTAGGTCACAATATCTTTCATTCCTCACAACTTCTGGGTCTTAAAATCTACAGATTAGCTTCAATGTGAAACAGAAATGCAAACTGGAGATTTCTTATAATTACCCATATTTGGGCACACTGATGCTTCAAGAGCTCTATGTTAAGAACTTTTGGCAGTGTGGATGTTAGTTTTTGAGTATCAGGTCAGGCTTTTACTAGAACGAAAAGTGCTCTGTCTGGTTTGAACCCTGAGTCTCCCAGGTGAATATCATAAGAAACTATAATAAAGCTCATGAGCCAAATCAGCCCCAAGGGTTAGCTCAAGTGGTTCTGAGCCAGATGTGAAGCTATACCCAGCGGAGGAGGTCACGGGTTCGAATCTCTTGTCCCCCCTTGGGGTTAGGCCTGCCATGGACATCAGGGCCGACAGTTTACCCCGTTTACCATCCACGAAGTGGGGAATATTACCTCGGATAAACTAAAAAAAAAAAAAACTCACGAGCCAAATTGCACTAGTCTGAAAGACATCCTAGTGCTTCAGAATTATATATCAAATCTGAGTAAAAGAGCATCCCGAGGATCCTTGGTCCAACTGTGAAGCCCATGAAATCTGGCAAAATTTCTTCTTGTTTTACAATATAGACAATACACATTGGAGAATAAACACATAAATTTATTCTAAAGTGTAAAGATACAGGAGTGTTGCAAAGTTCAGGAATTTCGACGAGGGCTTGGTTTAGTGGCAATGGTGGTCTGCTTCGTCCTCTGATGTCACCTATTGCACTCTCATGGAGCAATGTATGGGAGGGAGTATGAAACTCATTCTTCCTAGGTGGACTACCCATTTGAGGAAACAGGACCAGCACATTGCTCATAACCTCAGATTGATTTAATTTTTAGGACTTTCCCAGCATCCTTGAAAAAGCATACATGCGAGTAGACACTGGTTCCACCAAATACGTTGTTATATAACTTAATGATTTCCAGATTACATGTGTGAAAGCGCTTGCTGCAGGACTAATACAAGAGGTTCCGCAATGACAATGTATTTATGGGATATTGAGGGTTTTTGCATTAGGATTATTTGCAGCGAAGGTAAACGTTTAGAAAAAAAAGACCTAAAACACTGACAAAACTAAAGTTATTCTAAGGATCACTTCCCACAGAATGGGAAAATAATTCAGTACAGCAAAATATACTAAGGCCATGATGATGATCCAGGTTCAAACCCAGTGTCCATACTCTCCGTGATAATGTGATATCCCATGATAATGCAATGGACCAAGTCTTTTTGTTTGCCCCTGCTAATATGGTCTTTGTAGGTGCGAGTCTTGGGTGACTTCGACAGAATAAATACCTACTCATGGATTTTTAGCCTAAGGTCTTTGTGTTGTAAAGCTGTAAGAAGTCCTACCCTCTCCAGTCAAAAAGGGGTTGACCCACCCTCCAAAGAAGCACAAGATAAGAATTGAACAAAATCAATTCAATTTAGGCATACATATTTTTGTTTACAATTACAAAAATTTCCAATTAGAATTTAACGGTGTAATTGCGCTTTAAAAAGGGGTCACTGCTTGATTAGCTCAGGGGTGTATGCTTGATTAAATTATTGAATACCACTGTGAAAACTGTATGCCTTGGTCTGATCCAACACAGGAGTCACTGTACAGTCACCTAAACCAATTTATATGGAGACCAAAACCTCGAGAATTAATGGCCATAACTTAAAAGAGAAACCCAAAAATTCTACAGGCAAATCATAACCAAGCATGAAAAAAATATACAATACAGAAGCACATCTTCAAAGTAACTCCACCTTCTCTTCACAGATTCATTACGTCTATAGTCTTTAGTACCAAGAAGCTGAATTACATTTTCAAATCAAGATTATGAACCTCCAACCGACATTAAAAATTGTGATTACCCTACTTAGCAAATGTTATTCTGCCATTTAGTCTGTGCTAAAAACCGAAAATACAAACGAAAATATCAGAAAGGTAGAAAACCTTCTTTCACAAGGAGACCGAACAATAGAACGAAAAGCCCAAGTACTAAACATTGAGTTGAAGACATTGCAGACTGGTCGTACGCCGAGAAGGTAATGGCCATGCCCACCACTCCTATCAGTAATCCTTTCATATTGCTGTTCATAATTCCAGCCAAAAAAGTGACACAAAAAGCTCAGCAATAATGGCTATCGGCTGTCAGATTTCCCTAAGCTGATTGAGTGTTAATTCAGGTTTCAGTAATGCTACTGTGTAGCCAAATCGAGATTCGGGAAATTTCAACAGTCAACATTCTGCAAGCATTACAATATTGCAAAATCCAACTCATATTAATCTCTTTAGAGTCTATGCATTTTGGTTTTCAATTAGCCATATAGGCAGTGTTGCCGTTGGAAAAAGTCATTAACCCTACCTCACAAGGCAAACTAGCCACTCAATCTTATAATAAGTTTTTTATTTTTATTTTCAGAATCTGTAAAATCAATTATAATCTGTAAAATCAATTATTTGTAAATTTTATTTTACATTGTTTTCATATTTTTGAATGCAATTATTTGTAAATTTTATTTTACATTGTTTTATTTTGAATGCATAAATAAATTTAGTATCTTCAATCATTAAAATTTACAGTTTTATCTTTCTAAATTCTAATTGAAATTTTAAACCAAAAGTTAGTAAAATAAAACATTTAAACAAATTTTTTTTATTTAAAACATTTAAATCCATTAAACTAGATCTTAATATAATAATAATACATATAACATATATATTATATTATATATAATACATATAACATATATTACATGTTACAAATCTAGTGAGAATTTTTTTGTATATTCGTAAGACAATCACTTTATATAAACTGGCACAAATCCAATGCAAATGCTCTCAGAAATAACCGTGAAATCCTCTTCATTGCTTCACAACGGTAATCCATTAAAAGATATCTAAGCAGTTTTCAGCTCTTCTCAAAGTACAAAGATCAGTTTCTGGACTAACGAGGTTAAGGTCCCCGAACCACCTCAGAATGATTCGTCAACCATAAACAATTTTCGGTCGGATCAACTTGTTCAGTGGGGACTTCTCCACAAAAGTACATAAATTAAATATATTATGATATTTAAATTAAATATGTTATGATTTTTATAAATTTAATATCTTTATTACTAACATTAATTAATTGATTACAAGATAGATAATTATGTGTAATTATTTGTTTAAAAAAAATCATTTATATTTATTTATTTTTTAAATTTAATAGATTTTTTGAAAAAAAATTAAAGAAATTTAAAAGATGTTTCCTCATATTTTTAAATAACATTTTTAATAAACTCGTAGATATAGATTGTTTCTATTTTAATAAACTCATAGACATAGATTGCTTTTAATTTAAGAGATCTAACACTTGTTAATATGGAACTAATCAAATATCCAACAACATTAATAACCATTGATTAAGCTAACTCCTTAAATTATAAATCAATTAAAAATATAAACCATTTTTCATCTTTCATTTTTAAAACCTATTACTACAACTCTCTTTATCATTATCAATGTTAATAAGAAGTTTGAAAGCTCTCTTTACCTTAGGATATACATAACTTGATTCCTTCCATACAAGGTAATTCCTTTCACAAAGGCCTTTTTGCTTATGGTTTATGACTTACCACTAAATTTGAAAAAACAAATCTAAACTTTATTTTAACCAATTATTTTTGAAAAATATTTAAACTCAATCTTAGCCAATCATTTTGAAAGCTATTTAAAAATCTTGGAAATTCATTAATTTTTTTTTATTAACTATCTTTTCAATATTTTGTTGTCTATATAATACACAATTTATTAACTACCATTTACTTAAAATTTCCATTATCACTATAGATGCTCCATCAAAACTTAATTTTAATTAAACAATCATCCTTATAAAGTATCTAACATGGATTCATAAAAACTCCTTGGTAACTATTCTTCACTTAAAGTTTCCATTATCATCATACACATGATTTCACTTACAATTTCCATTAACACAATAAATGTTCCATGGAAACTTAGTTTTAATTACCAATCATCCTTGGAAAGCATCTAACTAGCTTAGGAATTCATAAAAAACCCTTATTATTTATCTGTCACCATAAATTTACATTGTCACCATACCATGTGATTTAAATGTCTATTTATCCTTTGAGTATTGTAACGTACCCTTTTCCCAAGTATCTCAAGAATTCATGTTCTTGAAAACAATTCTACATTCTTGGACAAAATTCGAGATTTGATACCAATTGAATAATGCAAGCACATGCAACATTCAAGATTCACAATAACTAGTAAAGGCTCATGCATAATTCAAGAAAGCATGAAGTGATCATATGCTCATGCAAGATACAACATTATAACATAATTAACACATCAGAAATCGTAAACAAAAGAACATATAACATAGAGGAAATATATGAAGCGCAAAGAACTTATCTTCAAAGAAAATCTTCACCAACTGGTTGCAGACGTCCGACATTCCACCCAACCTTAGGCTTTGTTTCACATTCATTCTCTACAACATGCCACCCTCGAGTTGAGGCTATGAATCCACAAGGACGGGTGCCTAGACCAACTCTAAAACTCACACACAAATCAACTATCAAACTCTAACACTTTTATCAACCACACAACAACTCCCAACTCACCAACTCTCTTTCCCCCTCAACCTTCTTTGCAATGTAGTCCCTTAGGTTGTTCCACTTCTTTCTAGGACTCCAATGCTACTAGCAAGGAAATCTCAATGTTTAAAGCTCCAGGGAATCTTAGTTGTACTGGACAATTCTTACTCAAATGTCATCATCCCCATGCACACATGCATTCATTCCTTCCTGGAATAACCAGTATATACATACAACCAACTAGTAATGGCTCTCTACCTACAACATTTCCATTTCCATGCCAAAAACCAAGGACAAGAATAACCAAGAATGGTGGAGGAACAAATGAAGAATGAGTGAGGAACCCCCAACAACTAAAATCATGGTTTATATAATTGCATGCAATAATGCACCACATGACTTCCCCAAGAAGTTAACCTAACCACTTTCCCAACCAATTCCAAGATGGGTTTAATAAAATATAACAAAATGGCTTAGCCCCTTTAGTCCTCCCCCCTCATGGAATCATAGCCCCATGTGACTATGTCCTTCTCTATCTTGTATCCAATGATACATGTTTATTATTAATATTCAATGCTTTTACATTGCTAGGCTCTCCAAGCTTTCATCATATAAACAAAATACATTACTAATATTTGGCGATCAAAGTTGAGGTATTACATTCATCTCCCCCTTATTTTGGCACTATCCTCAGTGCATATCACCATGCAAGTGTACATATATACATTATTTTCATCAAAAAATAAAAAATGAATGTGGGTATGCCTCCCACATTATGTCTTCCATCTCCCATGTTGCTTCTTCAGGGTTGCATCATGTCCACTGGAACTTTATTTTCCCTATGGCTTTGTTCCAAAGCACCATGACCTTCTTTCCCAATATACACATTGGTTGTACCCAAAATTCTCATTTTGGCTCCACTTGAATCAAAGTCCAATCAATGACATGGTTAAGATCATGCACATATGTTTTTAGCAAAGTAGGCAATGCAATCATGTATGCAACTGGCCTTATGTTGTCTAATATTTCAAATGGACCATAGAATTTGGCTACTAGCTTGGTACGACTTTCCAATTTCAATGAGCTTCTCATGGGCTTCACTTTCAAAAATGCATTCTCTCCCACTTTAAATTATATGGTTGTCCTACTCTTATCTACATAACTCTTCTGCCTATCTTGTGTTGCTTTCAAATTCTACTTAATTTTAATAATCTATTATTCCATCTCCTTGAGCAATTCTAGCCCAAGTACAACTTTGTATGTTGGGTTGTCCCAACTCACTATAGTATTTCATTTTTTGTCATACACAGCTTCAAATGGGCTCATATTTAATGAAGCTTGATAGCCATTGTTGTAGGAAAACTCAACCAAATGCAAATAATCTTCTCACTTGGATGGTGTATCCATCACATACATTCTTAACACGTCTTCAAATATTTGGTTGACTCTCTTTGTCTACCCATCTAACTGTGGATGGTATGTTGTACTAAAATTTAGATTTGTACCAAATCCTTTAAATAATCATCTCCAAAAGTTTGAAATAAATTTTGAATCTTTGTTCGAAACAATTTCCCTAGGTACTCCAAACAACCTAGCAATTTCCTTAATGTAAATTCTTGTAATATTAGTTTCCTTGTGACTTAGTTTCACTAGAATAAAATGAGCAACCTTTGTCAATTTATCCACCACTACCATTATTGAATCATGTTTCTTTGTTGTCTTGGAAAATTTAGTTATAAAATCAATGGTTACCACATCCCATTTCCACTCTAGGGTTGGTAATGGTTGTAGAAAACCTACTGGGTGTCTATGCTCATCCTTCACTCCTTGGCATTCCATGCACTTGGCAATGTAATCAACAACATCATATTTCATTTTTGGCCAAAATTATTGTCTTCTTATTGTTGCAATTGTTTTTTGGTAATAAGAATGTTTGGCATATGGAACATTATGCATTTCTTTTAACACCAACTTCCTTAGTTCTTTGAAATTAGGAACACAAATTCTATTTTTATGCATAAGTATTCCATATTCTCTCAACTTATATTCTTTAAATTGATAATGCACATCTTCATGTTATAAGTTTTTTTTACTTGTAGATAATGTTGGTCTGTAACAATAATGTCTAAAATTCTATTGTTTCAATCTAATTGATGCATATTAATGGTTGTAGCATGCATCATNCTTATATTCTTTAAATTGATAATGCACATCTTCATGTTATAAGTTTTTTTTACTTGTAGATAATGTTGGTCTGTAACAATAATGTCTAAAATTCTATTGTTTCAATCTAATTGATGCATATTAATGGTTGTAGCATGCATCATATGTACCCTTCTGCTGAGTGCATTAACAACTTTATTTTATTTTCCTTTGATATGCTTGATGTCAAAATCATACTCACTTAAAAATTCCAGCCATTTTTTTTGTCTAACATTTAAATTTTGTTGTTCAAACAAAATTTTCAGACCATTGTGGTATGTCCTCAATTCAAATTTCTTCCCCACGCTGCTACATTGGGCCCATTTTCTGACAATTTGTAGATGCAGGTTCATTGCCACAACGTCTCAAATACGACGAAGCCTACAATCCGTTTTCATCGTGCCACATTCGTCATTGGTACAACGATACCCGTTTCGTTGCAAGACTAACGACAATGTTCGTCGTACCATCAACCATTGTGTGTCTGAAAACCAGTTTGTTCTCATAGCCAGTGCATCACAAAAGCGACTAACCTACAACAAACGTGCATCAGAGTCGACCAATGCCCACAACCATTATCATCATAGGTTTATTGTACAATTGACCAATATCTATTGGCAATCTGTCGTACCATATACCCTAGTTCGTCACAAATCCGACAAGTTTTCATCGCCAACGCATTGTACATGCGTCGTAAGAGTGACTGATGTTCGTCCTAAGATCATTTACAGTTCATCGAACCATCGAAAATTGACCCACGAACTAGTTTTGTTTTCAACGGTGGTTGGTTGGACGATTAACGTTTTGTTAGTCGAACAATCGACGAATGTCATCGTCGATGGCCTGACAAATGGTTTATTAATAATAAAAAAACAATTTGTATCATGTCATGTTGAGCTAGGAGTTTAGGCTAGAAGGATCTACACCCTAAAATAATAGTAATAATAATAACNGGATGTAGGTTCCTCTTCCATATTCCATTAGAATAATTCTTCAGAACAAGAAAGATTGTTGCAACATTTCATATTGGATGCAACACCTCATTTTGTTGCAACTCCAGACACTGTGATCCTGATGTTGCAGCTCCGAGTGCTATGGAAATATCTTTGCACGTGGCAACACTTAACAACATGACGTCACCATCGAAAATGAAATCATGGTACGGGGGAAACAAGTCATCAATTTGACTATTGATAACACGACGTCAGCCACCGATACAATGAATCAAATCACGACAACAAGCACATAACACGTGCATAGGACATACGACACACAAGGTAAGCAGTGAAAATGTACATACTCCTCACACTTCACATATCATTTAAATGACATTAATAATAATAAATAAATAAAACAAAATCACACACACACACACACACACACACACATATATTAAAAAAAATTAACCGTTGTTGTGGATGCAGGTTCCTCTTCAAGATTCCATTAGAATAATGCTTCAACACAATAAATATGGCAACAACATCTCATATTGGATGCAACACCTCATATTGTTGCAATTCCAGAGGAAAGAGATGAAAATGTATGTACTCCTTACACTTCGCAT
>SNQJ01S0008433.1:94010-108031 GCA_010110895.2 Picea sitchensis | reverse complement strand
AGTAAATTCTCTTTCTTCGTCATGAAAATCACTTAAGAAATTTAGGAAAAAATCAATTTCCCATTCATTCACATGTTGCTGACCTGGAATAGTTGAAGAATCTTTTTGTTTCTCAGCCATATGAAACAAAGAAACATGCATATCTGATTTGTCTTGTTCATCTTCTTCTCTCTGTTCCTATGCATTCAAATCCTCATCCTTTATTTGACCAGGCAACCTCCCACAAGCCCATAAATTGTTTTCAATCTCCTCAACATTTTTAAACATCTATTGCAAAGTTGAAGACTTCCTTTCTATGAGATAAAACACCAAATCAAGATGATGTGCTATTGCATCGTACACCTTGGCAACAACTTCATAAGGTTGAGTATCAATAGGTAAATTGTGATACAAATTTTCAAATCTTTTGTTAAACTTTGTAACATTTTCATTTTTCCTTCTTTTAATAGAATAAAATTTTGTTAGATATTTATGTTGGGATTTCCTCCCAGCCCATTTGTGTAAGAAAACATCATGAAAATCAATACAAGAACTAATGGAATCAAATTCTAAGTATTTAAACCATCTTTTGACCTCTCCTACCAAAGACTGAGTGAACATCTTCATGCTCAATATCTAAGCAATATATGAAATGTTGAAAGGATGCCATGTTATTTTCTACTGAAGTATCATCTTCTCCATTAAATTTAGGAAGATATTTGAAAATTTTAGGACGAAAATCATGAAGGATAGATGGCAGCTTAAGTGGTTTATATCTTTTCATAACCCAGGGATGTATCTGTATAGGCTGATGAGAAGGTATACCAGTGACTTGAGGAACTGGAATATAAACTTGTTTTTCAAATATTTCACGAAACTTCTTTTCTGTTGGAGGAACAAGCGCATGGGCTAATTTATTAAGAAAATATTCAACACATACAAATACACGAGACTTATCTACTTGAGGAATGTAAGAAGAAACCAGGGTTTATTTTTCCAAGAAAGGGGATGAGGTTTTGAAACTATGATCCTCTGAATGTACAAGATAACATAAAACACTTTTCAAATGTATAAGAAATAACATCAGAGGACCAATCAACAGATCTAATTTTTTTTTAAAGAAACTTACCATTTGGTACTTGATTATTGTTGGAAAGTTAGTTTAGATTGGTGGATATTTGGTTTGGATAGTTGGTTGTCATTGATGTCAACCCTTGGAGTATGATATTGTAGATTGATGTCAACCCTTGAGTATGTCCGATAGCACTTTCCAGTAGCCCTAGAGGTGTGGTTAAGGAACTTGATTTTGTTTGAGGAATAACGTAATGAAGATTAGTGAATTTGAAGGTGATATTATTATAGATGATAGTACATGTTGTGCCATTTCCAGTGATATGTGGTACGCCACATAACTCCTCGTGGTTATGGAGTTATGGATTTATGAAGTTGGAGAACCCTTTTGAGTTATCTAGAAGCCCATAGGAGGTCAAAGAAGTCAATTATTCTATAAGCTCCTAGAAGAAGTTTACTAGTCAAATTGGTTGTAACTAGGAGTTAATCATGGGTAAAGTTGTTTCAATAACAAATTAATTAAATAATAAAGTGATTACAACAAGAATTTAGTTGAGGGTAAAGAAGTAATGATTTGACTAATTAAAGAAATTGGGTTAGCCCTAGAAGATGGAAAATGGGTAAAATAGTTACAAGGAAACTTCTAGAGGAAGGCACTTGGCAAAGTATAAATAAGAGAGCAAGGGACTCTTATTAACACCTAATGAAATTAGTTGAATATCTATTTTGTGAAAGGTTATTTGTAGGTATAATTGACAAATTTGAGGTTGCGCGAAGTTGAGGAAGTGAAGAAAGTTTGACGGAAAAGTTTTAGAGCGGCAGAGGAAAAGGGTTTCTAAAAAACCCTAATTACTGAGGTCCTCTCGGGTCAGACTATAGGTTTCTAGCGAGGCATCCTCGCGGTTCAACTAGTGTGCAAAAAGTGAGGCACTACTAAATTTTGGAAAAAGGGCTGGAACAAACTGCATAAGCTGAGTAATCCATGGTTAACTGAGATCTAATGTTACTGGTCAGTCACAGATCTATATATATGATTGTATGTGTGTTTTTAAGGGTGTATGATGATGATATATGGTTTATATTTGGAGTATATGCTTGAGGCATACCTTGGATGCATGGTAAAAACCCTAGTGTGTGGATTGAGTAATTTTTGTTAGGGTATATTGTTGGTTATTCTAAGTACTTTATCAATGACGTTATGGCACTTTGTTTATGAGGTATATCATGATGATGTGATTCTTTCTAGAGGTATATCATTGATCTATTGAGGCACATCCTTGATACATGCTTAGAGGCACTATTGGATGCATAGTACTTGTTGTAGTGAATGGTTTCGAGGCAAATCTGTTGAAGAATATTGCTGGTGCATGTATAAGCTTTATTGGTATATCTTATGGTACATTGTGAGAGGCCTTTGTTAGTGTTCTTGGTATATGATTGGTACACACTTGAGGCTACATAACAGTGAGGTTGTGGCACATGGTTTGATGTGAGGGTTTATGGTATTTGTCTTATGGATAGTGTGATGTATTTATAGAGGAGTTTTGTTGGTTATGTTGGTATATGTCTTTGGTATATGATTGAGTTACATGTTGGGACATATAGTTTATGAGTTGGCACATACATGAGGTGTATGGTATGGTGGTGTTGGTACATCTTGATGAGTCATAGTTTGATTTGTTGATACATGATTGGTACATTGTTAGAGTCACTTGCTAGTAGTATTGTTGGCACATGGTTTATGGATGATGTGGTATACATGACTTGGTATAACATTAGAATCATATCCCTATCTTGGTACATCTTGTTGATGTTTGTGAGTAGTCTTGGTTGATGCACATCTTGGTGATATTGTGMATATGGTTGAGAGTTATCTTGGTGATTGATCTTAGTGAGTAGATCTGATTTGGTTGATGATATTGATGAGACAGGTTGATGTGACAGGTTGATGYGACAGGTTGTGTTGTGCATAGTTGATGCACTTGTGTTGGTATAGGTTGTTACAGGTTTGGTGCATGGTTGATGAAATTGTTGATGGTACAAGTTGAGGTATAGGTTGATGCATGGTACATGTTGTTGTGAMAGTGACAGGTTGGACAGGTTGAGARTGACAAAGTGACAATGGCAGTATCGGTTATTCGAGACTTATATTTTAGGGMAGAAAGACAGGGAAAGGAAAGGGGGTTGTATCCTCCTTCCGGTTGGAGCCAAATAATTAGGGAGTTGGAGATTCCTTCAGGTTGGAGCCTGAGAACTAGGTGGTTATAGCCACCTTCCAGTTGTAGCCGAAGAACTTAGGGGGTTGTAGCCTCCTTCTGGTTGGAGCCAAAGAATTAGGGAGTTGGAGCTTCCTTCAGGTTGGAGCCTGATAAACTAGGGGGTTGGAGCCTCCTTCCAGTTGGAGTTGGAGAATTGGAAGTTGGTGCTTCCTTGAATGTAATTATTTGACATATAAGAAAATAATTCCGTGGTTTTCTCCTGCATTGGGTTTCCATGTAAATATTGGTGTACTATGTATTGTGTGGATGTGTCTATTATTTTTTATTATGCATTGATGGATGTTAATGTTTATTATACAATAATATATTGATGATGAATTGATGAACATGGTTGAATAAGTTAAAGGAATATAAGCTGTGGTTAAAAGTGGTATCAATTGCTCATTACTGATTCATGCCCCCTCTCAATAATTCAACAATTAGTATCAGAGTCGGTTCCTTCAGGAAACCATTTAACCATTGGAAGGAGATCATGGAATAAACTGAGAATGGAGTACCAACGTTTGATGGTCATAGTGGTCTAGTGTATGATATATGGAGCAGAAGGACGCAATCATTTTTAAAGGCACAAGGATATGATATTTGGTAATCAGTTATGACATGATACAATGCTACAAAGAAACCAAAGACTTCAGCGAAGAAGGAATTAAAAAAACAAAACAAATAGCAATGGATTTCATCATGGAAGGACTATGTGATTCAACAAAGGACAAAGTGGGTAAATGTTCATCAACTAAAGAAATTTGGGACAAGCTACATGATATCTATTTTTCTCCCATCACATAATAAAATAATTCCAAAGAAGATGTGGGTTTAGAACAAGAAGAAATATGCTCATCATGTCATACACATTTAGAAGAGGAAGAATACGAAGAGGCATAAGTTGATTACAAATAAAAATTGATCAGTGCAATTTAATATCTAAGGACCGAAAGAAAATAAAACTAGCCATTCCAGGAAGAACTAAAGAAGATGGAAGAATCACAGAACTCCAACACCAAAGAAGTGGAGCAGAAAATCATGATGCTAAAATATCATCTAGAAGAAGCCAAAAGGATTGAAGAAACTCTTGAGGATCAGAAGCAGTATTTGGAAGCCAAAATAACAAGACAAAAGGAAGAAGAAGAAAAGAGAGAGAAGATACTAACAGATCATCTCAAGGAAATAACTAATGATTTAAATCATCTTAAAGCAGAATTCAGTCATAGAGAAAGAGAACTTGAAGATAAAATAATCACTTTGAAGATCCAACTTGAAGAAGCAAAGCAAAAAAAAGAAGTCACGAGGAATCAAATGATGAAGATGGAAGAAGAGGTAGAGAAGCTTGAAGAATAAGTTGTTGTGTTAAGAGTAAAAGTTGTTAATATCATCAAAAACATTTAAGAAGTATCCACCTCATCGATACATATAGTTGAAGAAAAATTTCACAGGTCATCGGAAGGGAAAAGTGAAGAGAATCCTAAGAGTTATGCAAAAGTGATCAAAGGTTCTATACATAAGGAATAATGAAAGCCCTTAAAGAAGAATATTCCAAAAGGACATAAGACTCGAGAAGAATAGTACAAAAGAGATGGACATCAAAGAAGCCCTTCCACATTCATACAACCAAGAAGCTTCACTCATAATGAAGGAGTCAATAGAAGAGAAGATCGTGATCAACCAAATCATGGTTTCAGAAGGAATAAAACAAAGAGAGGATCATTCACTCCCTTTCATAAGGACATAAGGTAGCAGATTGTAGGGCTTATGGAAGAAATGTTCAAGTAAGAAATGCTTATGTGGCCCCACGTAGCATTGAATGTTACAAATGTGATAACTATGGACACATAGCTCATGATTGTATAAGCATGATAAATAATCCTATGAAAGATAACAATGATATTAGATATAAGAAAGTATGGAAAATAAAATAGGAAGAACATGTGAAAAAAAACTAAATCCAAGAGATTGCAATAATGGCAATAATACGAGATGAAGACACATCTACAGAGAAAAAGGAAGATGTCCAATACATAAAGGTTTGGAGAACAAATGAAAAAAAAGAAGGACATGTGAATAAAGAACAAGTTCAAGAGATTGTACTTTTAGGAATTACAGAGTGATATCAATCCACATGCAGAAAGGGAGAAGTCAAAGAAAAGGAAGATGTATCCACATACGAAGAGGAAGATGACTCTGCATCATAGCAGGTATTTTTTTTAGCCATATGACTTGGAGACTCCTAGGTAATATGAATATTATATAGGGGGAGTCTATCCAGTAGCTGAGACAAATCAGAGAGCCATATTTTGAGCAACTTACAGAGTTCGAGTAGATAGACTCAGAGCAGTCAATTAGTAGAAGTAAAGTATGACAGATTGATCAGTTGGAAAATTACACAGGCTTAATCCTATGAGATATCTTCGACACATATTGTTGCACATATAAAAATTTTGGTTTACAGATTGAGAAGACCAATGGACATAATTGACATTTGATGATCGATTTCAGCAGTGAAGACTTCATGATAATACAATGACAAATGGGTCATCATTGTGGACAATTGAGTAGTAAAGTCTTGGACAATATGGACATAGATGGATTAACAAGTTTGGACAGACATATGACAGTGGATGAGAGCATGGATTCATATATTGGTTCAAAGAATGTTGGATGATTATGATAAAGGAATATTTGAATGCTCTTTATTACACGAGGAAGCACCAATGGACAATAAATCCAAAAGAAATAAGGTACATGAAGACCTACATTGACCTACACAACAACATGCATAGGATTCATCAAAGAGAGAGATCCAAGAAGGAAGATCAGTAGCATACAAACATGGAGACATACCCACAAGGGGAGCTATTATTTTAACCAGGATTGGTTAGAGTAGGTACAATTTCAGATCGATAGGGGGAGTTAATCCTTTGTCAAAGGGAGAAATGAAGAGTAATTAGGGGCATGAAGATAGGGGGAGAAGTCCCAAGGACAATTTAGATAGGGGGAACATCCCAAAGGAAATTAAAGACAGGGGGGTAATCTCCAAGGAGATTTCAGTAAGGGAGAGCAAACCCAAAGGGAGATACCCTTTGCCATTGATGTCAAAGGGGGAGAGATAGAAACATTGATGAGGATAAATTATTAGAGGGAGCATGAGCATGCATATTTTCATGAATAAGTGTTTCCATCAATGTGTATTTTCATGACTAAGTGTTTCCATCAATGCTGGTGTTGCCATCAATGCCAAAGGGGGAGATTGTTGGAAAATTGGTTTATATTGATGGATATTTGGTTTGGATAGTTGGTTGTCATTTATGTCAACCCTTGGAGTATAATATTGTAGATTGATGTCAACCCTTAGATATTGATGTCAACCCTTGAGTATGTGTGGTAGCACATTATTGTAGCCCCATAGGCGTGGTTAAGGAACCTGAGTTTGTTTGAGGAATACTTTAATGAAGATTAATGAATTTTTAGGTGAGACTATTCTAGATGGATAGTACATGTTGTTCCGTTTCTGATGATATGTGGTACACCACATAAATCCTCACGATTAGGGAGTTATGGCTTTGTGAAGTTAGAGAACCTTTTTGATTTATCTAGAAGCCCCTAGAAGGTCAAAGAAGTCAATTATTCTAGAATCTCATAGAAGAAGTTTACTAGTCAAATTGGTTGTAACTAGGAGTTAATCATGGCTGGTAAAGTTGTTTCAATAAGAAATTAATAAAATAATAAAGTGGTTACAAAAAGAAGTTAGTTGAGGGTAAAGAAGTTATGATTTGAATAATTAAAGAAAGTGGGTTAGCCCTAGAAGATGGAAAGGGGGTAAAACAATTACAAGGAAACGTCTAGAGGAAGGCACTTGGAAACGTATAAATAAGAGAGCAAGGGACTCTTATTAGCACCTATTTAACTTAGTTGAATATCTATTTTGTGAAAGGTTATTCGTAGGTATAATTGACAAATCTGAGGTTGCAGGAAGCTGAGGAAGCGAAGAAAGTTTGATAACAAAGTTTTGGATTTGCAGAGGGAAAGGGTTTCTAAAAAACCCTAATTACTGAGGTCCTCGCGGGTCATCCTATAGGTGTCTAGTGAGGAATCCTCATGGGTCAACTAGTGTGCAACAAGAGAGGCACTGGTAAATTTGGGAAAAAGGACCGGAACAGACTGTAGAAGCTGAGTAAGCCATGTTTATTCAATATCTAATGTTACAGGTCAGTCACTGAGCTACAAGTATGATTATATGTGTGTTTTGAAGGGTGTATGATGATGATATATGATTTATCTTTGGATTATATGCTTGAGGCATACCTTAGATGCATGGTACAAACCCTAGTGTGTGGATTGAGTCATTTATGTTAGGGTATATTGTTGGTTATGATAAGTACTTTATCAATGAGGTTATGGCACTTTTTTTATGAGGTATATCACGATGATGTGATGCTAGCTAGAGGTATATCATTGATCTATTGAGCCACATCCTTGATACATGTTTAGAGGCACTCTTGGATGCATAGTACTTGTTGTAGTGAATGGTTCTGAGGTAGATCTGTTGAAGTATATTGTTGGTGCATGTATAAGATTTATTGGTATATCTTATGGTACATTGTGAGAGGCCTTTGTTAGTTTTCTTGGTATATGATTGGTACACACTTGAGGCTACATAACAGTGAGGTTGTGGCACATGGTTTGATGTGAGGGTTTATGGTATTTGGCTTATGGATAGTGTGATGTATTGATAGAGGAGTTTTGTTGGTTATGTTGGTATATGTCTTTGGTATATGATTGAGTTACATGTTGGGACATATAGTTGATGAGTTGGCACATACGTGAGGTGTATGGTATGATGATTTTGGTACATATTGATCAATCACACTTTGATTTGCTGATACATGATTGATACATGCTTGGTACATTGTTAGAGCCACTTGCTAGTAGTATTGTTGGCACATGGTTTATGGATGATGTGGTATACATGACTTGGTATAAAATTATAAGCACATATTGATCTTGGTACATCTTGTTGATGTTTGTGAGTAGTCTTGGTTGATGCACATCTTGGTGATATTGTGCATATGGTTGAGAGTTGTCTTGGTGATTGATCTTGGTGAGTAGATATGATTTGGTTGATGAGATTGATGAGACAAGTTGATGTGACAAGTTGTTGTTGTTGAAATATTGTAACTTCAAAGAATATTCTACCTAAGAGGGATTTTTGAACAATATTACTATATTATATTTATTAATTAGGCCCTATTGTGCCTTTGTAAAAGTCAACCCTCTTGTGCCTTGAATATTAAATGTAAATATAAAGGGTAAAGTGACAGATCAAGCCAGACCTAATTATAGGCTGGCCAGACCACTATTTATAAGGGAGGCTAGCGCCTCATTTGGACACACTCACTAACTAGCTCTCCAGTGCACAAGTCTTGGAGGAGAACCTACAACAACTGGGGGTGACATCAAGGAGGGTTTTGGTCTATCTCTTGGTATCTCTTGGTTAAGTGGTGCACTACTCTTACTAGTGAAGGAGTAGAGGAGGATCTTTTGCTTTGTTTTTGGTCTATCTATATTGAGGAAGTTTTTGTTGGGTTTTCTTCCCCACGAGGGTTTCCCGGGATTAGATGTTGTGTACCTTGTGATTGTGTTTCTTTCAATGATCCTTATATGTTTTTGATGTATTAAATGCTCATGTACTTTGGATATAACTTAATAAAAAAATTAAAAATTAACATGGTATCAGAGCTAGACTGAATAAGAGCATTGTTACTCGATATTTACATCTCTTGGTTGTCGGGACAAGAAAATTAGGGATTTTTACAAAGAAAGAGTTTTTGACCAAGGACAACATTGGGATTTGCGCCTAACCCTAGTGCATATTTTGATATCCTGGACAAAGTCTTCCAGTGGTTAAATATTCTGAAAAGTCAAAATTAGGGTTTGAATGGTACCAAAAAACTTGAAATTAACAGTCCATATTTGTGCAAGTCAAGTTTCATAGGTCAAATCTTGGAATTCTCAGAAATAGCCAACACCAGTCAACTCGCCTCAGCCCAACATATCTTCTGGTAAGGTCTGTTTCATTTTTGAGCACTTTCAATTTTGGTCATTTTTTCTAGCCTTGGGGTCAAAATGCCTTCAAGCACTAAGCTTGATGGAAAGTTAGAAGGTGTGGAAAATTTCCATGCCTGGAAATACATAATTGATCTCATTCTTGAAGACAATGATCTTGTGCAATTTATAAAGAATGATGTTCTGGAGCCAGAAGGAAATGAGGCCAAAGAGAAGTACAAGAAGGACATGATTAGGGAAAAGAGAATAATTGCAGATTCCATCAAAGACCACTTGATCCCTCAAGTGTCTTCCAAGGATACCCCAAAGGAAATGTTTGATGCCCTATCCATGATGTATGAAGGAAGAAATATTAACAAGAAGATGAACTTGACAACCCAACTCAAGAACGCTAAAATGAAAAAGGGAGAAACAATTCAAGATTATTTTTCTAGGGTTCAGTTCAAGGAACAATTAGAAGAAATTGGAGACAAGGTAAATGGATATGAAATTGTGATGACTAATATCAATGGTCTCACAAGACCTTGGGATGCTTTTATCCAAATAGTGTGTGCCATAAAATAAAAACTCAAATTTGACAGTTTATGGGAAGAGTGTGTTCAGGAAGAGGCAAGAGTTGCAAAAAGAGAAGCCATTCTAAGAGAAGATGAATATCAAGCTCTAGTTTCTCATGCCAAGAAAGGAAGGGGAAAGAGGGAGAATAACTTTCATAAGGATACTCACTCTCATAAGGGGCCTCGGTCTCCTAATAAATTTCAGAAGTACCATAAAGGACAAATGAGGCAAAGGGATTTATCCTCCTACAAGTGATATCATTTTGAAAGGATGGAACACATTGCTAAAAATTGTCCTCTCAAGATAGAATAATACAAGAAGAAAAATAAAAAAAGACATCATTCCCATGCAACCGAAGATGATGAGCCACCCAAGAAGTCAGCTAGAGAAGAGATATAATAATACATTTTGTTTTCATCTCTCTCCTAGACTATGACATCTGGAAATGATACTTGGATCATAGATAGTGGTGCTTCCAAGAACATGACAGGTAACAAGAATAATCTCTCCAGTCTTGAAGAGAAGAAACCCCCCCATAAAGTCTTACTTGGAGATCACTATCAGTACTCAATCAAAAGAATAGGAAAAGCCACCTACAAGCTCGATTTAGGAACTCCAATAAGGATGAAGGATGTACTTTAGGTACCAGATTTGAAGAAAAATTTACTTCCTATTTATTATTTAGACAAGAAAGGTTTCCAAGTTGCATTTGTAGATGGTAAAGTTCTTATGTGGTCTAACGAAAAAACTATAGAAGATGCAATTGTTATTGGAATAGAAGAAGGTGGCTTGTACAAATTAAAAGGTCACTCAGGTGCAACCTTAACACATAGTATTTTAAGTCCATGTGAACTTTGGCATAGAAGGCTTGCTTACATTAACTAAAAATCCCTACCATATGTGAGCAAGGTAGTCACATGTTTACCATAATTAAAGGTTGATCATGAAGGTGTGTGGAAAGGATGTGCGCAAGGAAAGATTATGAAGAATCCTTCTTTGAAAAGCGACAACAAAACATATGGAATATTGGAGATTGTTCATTCATATGTATGTGGTCCAATGCCATAAAATTCATTAAGCGGGTATGTATACTATGCCACATTTATTGATGATTACTCTCGTAAGACTTGGGTTTACTTTTTAAAGTTAAAAGATGAAGTGTTTGAAAAATTCAAAGAGTTCAAAGCTTTAGTAGAAAACCTCTCTGAGAAAAAGATTAAGATACTTAGGTCAGATAATGAGGAGAGTACACTTCAAAATAATTCAAGTAATTTTGTACAGATGCCAGAATTAAGAGGGAGCTCACCACTCCTTACAACCCACAACAAAATGGTGTAGCAGAAAGAAAGAATTGAACAATCATGGAAGCAGTGAAAGCCATGATCCATGATCAAGATATTCCAATGCACTTATGGGCTGAAGCAGCCAGAACAAAAATATATGTTCAGAACAAAATATCCCATAGTGCAATTGTATTCAAAACTCCCAAAGAGATGTTCACTAGAAAGAAGCCAGAAGTCAACCATCTCAAAATATTTGGTTGTCCAGTCTATTTACATATTCCGAAAGAGAAGAGAACCAAGCTAGATCATTCTGGAAAGAAAGGAGTATTTGTTGGATATTGTGAGGTCTCCAAGGCCTTCAGAATCTACATCCCAGGTTACCATCAGATTGAGATCAGTCGAGATATTACCTTTAGTGAAGATGCAATTTTCAGAAGATCAAGGAAATGTCAATTGGAAGAAGTCTGTGAATAAGAACCTGTAGCTCCCAGAGTTGCAGAACCTAACAAGGAAGTTGCAGTTACTCCTAATGATGTTATACCAGAGGATCATGATATGGTGGAACCTTAGGAACCACTTTGTGATATCATCTCTCAGAAGAGGAAACCATCTTGGGCACGTGAGATAATTCAAGATGCAGAGAAGTATGGTGCTCCTGAAGGAACCATGAAGCAAATCAAGAAGCCTAAGCCATACTCCAATTGTGTGGCTTTGATGTGTGATCTCATTAATAAGGAACCTACTTGCTTTGAAGAAGCTGCTCAAAAGAAGGAATGGATGGATTCCATGACCAAAGAGTACCAATCTATTATGAATAATGATGTGTAGGAAGTGGTTCCCAAACTAGAAAACAAAGATGTAGTATCTTCTAAATGGATATTCAAAATAAAACATGCAACAAACATAAGTATTGAGAAATACAAAGCAAGATTTTTGGCCTGTGGATTTTCTCAGAAAGAAGGCATTGATTATGAAGAAACCTTTTCTCCCGTAGAAAGATACACTTCTATTAGAACCATCATGGAACTTGCAGCCAAGATGAAGTGGAAGTTACACCAAATGGAAGTGAAAACAACCTTCTTGAACGATGTTATTGAAGAAGAAGTGTATATAGAAAAACCACCAGGTTTTGAAGTACAAGACAAGAAGACTCATGTTTGCAAGTTAAAAAAGGTTATATATGGTATGAAGCAAGCTCCAAGATCTTGGTATGGAAGGATTGATAGTTTTTTGATGAGATTGGGCTTTACCAAGAGTAAATATGATCCCAAACTTTACTTCAATATTGTGGATGATGGACCGGTTGTATTGCTGCTATATGTGGATGACTTATTTTTGACAGGTGAAGAAAATCTCATCACAGATTGTAAGAAGAAGCTTGCCGCTAAATTTGAAATGAAGGATCTAGGCCCGATGCACTATTTCTTAGGCCTTGAAGTATGGAAGATCCCATTCGAGATTTTCCTTAATCAAGGAAAGTATGTTGTAGAAATTCTAAATAGATTCGACATGATGGACTGTAAAGCTATGCCCACTCCTATGGAGACGAATATGAAGTTATTGGTTGATACTTCGTCAGAAATAGTTGATGTTACTCTATACAGACAAATGATTGTTTCGTTGATGTATCTGACGAATACCAGACCAAATATATGCTTTGTTGTGAACACCTTGAGTCATTATCTGGTGGAGCCTGGACGTGTTCACCTTGTAGCTGCAAATCATGTGATGAGATACATTAAGGGTACGTTGGACTATGGCCTCTGTTTTACTAGAGATTGTGACTTCATATTGTATGGCTATACTGATTCAGATTGGGCTAGAAGTGCTTCAGACATAAAAATCACTTCAGGATGTTGTTTTAGTTTGGGGTCAGCCATGACTTCGTGGAAAAGAAGGAAGAAATCCAGTATTTCTCTCAGCACGACAGAAGTGGAGTACATTGCAGCATGCTCCGCCAGTTGTGAAGCCATATGGATTCAAAAGTTGTTGACATGTCTATTTGAATTAGAGATGGATGCTACCGTGATATTTTTTGATAACCAGAGTTGCATAAAGATGTCAGAGAACCCAGTGTTCCATGATAAGATGAAGCACATTGAGATCTGGTACCACTACATTCTTGAATTAGTACATAAGGGAGTTGTGAAGCTCTAGTATGTTGGCACAAATGAGTAGGTAGAATATGTGGTGACTAAGCCTCTATCTCATGTGAAGTTTGAGTACTTCCGAGACAATCTTGGTTTATTCTGAAAGGAATTCCCTCGAAAGGGGGAGTGATGATAATGATACTATGGTATCCTGACCATCAAAAGGGAAACTCGTTAGGATTTATATCCTAGGGGATTGATCATCCCTGGACAGATCCCATAAGGTTTGAATGGAGGGTATGTCAGAGTGCCTATGTATGTATATACTTTTTGTGGTTAGTAGTGTGGAAACTTGTTAGGATTTATATCCTAGGGGATTTTATTATCCCTGGACAGATCCCGTAAGGTCCGAATGGATGGTCTGTCAGAGTGCTCATAGTTGTTGTTGTTTTTGTTTTTTCTATCGTTGATGCTCCTTGATGCAGGAGCATCACTATAAAATCAAAACAAAGAGGACGTGGAAGCGAAGTCGACACATCAACCCATTGAAAGAGCCAAACTGACTCTTTGTTGGATCATGTTGTCATTGATACCAATGGTTTGATTGATTGATGTCAAGTGATTGATTGATGTCAAATGATTGATTGATTGATGATTGATGTAATATAATATGTATTTTCCTTGATGAGAATGCATAGATGAAGATG
>SNQJ01S0008433.1:34290-81518 GCA_010110895.2 Picea sitchensis | reverse complement strand
AGTAAATGTCGAATGCTAACTAATGAGTTTTGTGTAAGAGGGAAGTTTTGGGAAAAAGATCCCCACACTCATTCACCCCCCCCTCTAAGTGTGGTAGGTGTGTCCAACACTCTTAACCAGCTTGGTAGCGGTGTGGAGATTTTTTGAATCTCTCGTTAATTAATTAGATGTATGTAAAGTCGGGCCACCGTTTTGAACTAACAGATCATTGTAAATCTTTACACGACTATAATATATTGTAAGTGTAGGATATTAGCCCGTATTAGTCATTAGGTTGCATTAATTAAGCTAAGTAGGTAACCGCTTGAGTAGAGTGTGATAGAATTTAGATAGAAGGAGGAAAAGCGAGGAAGCTCTGGGTCCTTAGACAAGTTTTCATTGCAGTTTTGTAAGAGACAGAAGTTGTAATCATGTATTTATTTCTGAAATGAATAGAACAGAGAAAATTTATCCAATTGTACAATGTTGATATTGTTTTATAGTTTTACTGTTGTTATGTGTTTTGTGGATGTATGATGTTCATGGCGAAGGAATGAATTTATGAAGAATTGAATAAGTTTCAAGTGTTTTCTCTTCTGTAAGTTATGCAAGGAGTGCATACCGAACGCAAGGAGTGCGTGTGAGAGAGTATTTTTCGACTTGAAGTTGAGAAGAGATAGCATGGAACTTTTGCATGCAGAGTATGCATATTAAGTGCAAGGAGTGCGTATGCGAAGTCTTTGACTTGGAGAAATAACTCAAGTTTTTCTCATAAGAAAGTGTAGAGGTGAGTTGCAAGGAGTGCACAGGACCAGAAATCGACTAAGTGTCGAAGAAATCCTTCACAAGAAGAATTTGCGGAAGTTGGACAAGATAAAGGGTTAAGATCTATCCAAGAGGAGCTGAAGGAAACAAGGACCGTTGATTTAAGGAGGGATACGCGTCAACAGATCGTAAGCTCCAGGTAAAATGCAATTGGGTTTCGATTGAGAATTGAGACTGCCGAAACCTGAAGACTGGAAGAAAATCTGAACCGTCAGATCCAAAGGGACGCGTGGTGACAGATCACGAACTTTGGATAATAATACTCCGGGAAGTTGAGAATTGAAATCTCCGAACCCTAAAGGTCCGAAGTAAATTATAACCGTCGATTTGAGGAGGAAAAATTTCAACAAATCTTTTATTTTAGGAGATAGCCATTGTGGATAAAGCATGAGTTGAGATTTGAAACTCCCGAAGCCCGAATCACGGAATAAATAACAACCGTTGATTTAGAAGGGTTAGTTCTGATCCGTAGAATTGGGAAAGGACAGATCTGAATCGTTAGGTTCAGAAGCATCGTTGAGATCTTGAGATCGATGATCACGAAGGATTGCGGGGACAAAAAGTACTCAGATGTTAAAAATTTGATAGCGGGCCGCAATTGAAACAACGATATTGCAAAAAGGACGCGTGGCGATTGGTAGTGAATTGCGGGGAGAAAAGTGGGTTGATCCCAAACCACTTTGGACCACGCCCGAAGTCATGTGTGGACATAGCCTGAGGTCACATGCAGGAAGGAGTTAATGGAGGAGGATCTAGCGCCTAAGTCGTGATCGTTCAGTAGTGAGAAGAAGAGATTGCGAGTGTTACAGAACTTGCATCGAGAGATAGAAAAGGTCTGTGTTTATTTACAAGCGAGACCATTAAGGTTTCAAAGAGATAATTCAACTCCGAGAATTGAAGATCCTTGACCAGGAGGTCACGCAGCCCCAAGGAGAAAGGGGGGTTTGCACCACTCCTGTATTATTTTTTTTCCATTGATGTTGATGTTCCAACTTCATGATGTTGATGATGACGATGTTACTCCAGCTCCGTGCTGCAGATGATGATGATGCTTAGTTTCTACTAATGTTGATGATGAGAAAAACTTTCGATGATTTATAGATATGATAGACAGTGTTCCCGACGCTGATGATGATGTATCCTCCTCTTGATGATGTATTGATTCCAATCAGTTGTTATTAATTTTGTCAGTAGAATACCCTTCTTGTTAAGGGGGAGTGTTGAAATATTGTAACTTCAAAGAATATTCTACCTAAGAGGGAATGTTGAAGAATATTATTATATTAGATTTATTAATTAGGCCCTATTGTGCCTTTGTAAAATCCGGCCCTCTTGTGCCTTGACAATTAAATGTAAATAAAGAGGGTAAAGTGACAGGTTGACCCAAACCTAATTATAGGCTGACCATACCACTATTTATAAGGGAGGCCAACGCCTCATTTGGACACACTCACTAACCAACTCTATAGTGCGCAAGTCTTGGAGGAGAAACTACTACAACTGGGGGTGACATCAAGGAGGGTTTTGGTCTATCTCTTGGTATCTCTTGGTTAAGTGGTGCGCTACTCTTCCTAGTGAAGGAGTAGAGGAGGATCTTCTGCTCTTTTTTTTGTCTATCTATATTGAGGAAGTTTTTGTTGGGTTTTCTTTCCCATGAGGGTTTCCTAGGATAAGATGTTGTGTACCTTGTGATTGTGTTTCTTTTAGTGATCTTGATATGATTTTGATGTATTAAATGCTCATGTACTTTGGACATAACTTAATAACAACATTAAAACTTAACAATTGTGACAGGTTGTGTTGTGCATAGTTGATGCACTTGTGTTGGTACAGATTGTTGGTACAGGTTGTTACAGGTTTGGTGCATGGTTGATGCACTTGTTGATGGTATAGGTTGAGGTACAGGTTGATGCATAGTTGATGCATGGTACATGTAGTTGTGACAGTGACAGGTTGGACATGTTGACAGGTTACTCGTTGACAGTGACAGAGTGAAAGTGGCAGTATCAATTATTTGACACTTATATTTCAGGGCAGTAGGACGAGGCAAGGAAAGGGGGTTGTAGCCTCCTTCCGATTGGAGTCGAAGAATTATGGATTTGGAGCTTCCTTCAGGTTGGAGCCTGAGAACTAAGTGGTTGTAGCCACTTTCCGGTTGTAGCTGAAGAACTCAGGGGGTTGTAGTCTCCTTCTGGTTGGAGATAGAGAATTAGGGAATTGGAGCTTCCTTCAGGTTAGAGCCTGAGAAACTAGGGGGTTGGAGCCTCCTTCTAGTTGGAGTTGGAGAATTGGAATTTGGTGCTTCCTTGAATGTAATTCTTTGACATATAAGAAAATAATTCCGTGGTTTTCTCCCTCATTGGGTTTCCACGTAAATATTGGTGTACTGTGTATTGTGGGAATGTGTCTATTATTGTTTATTATGCATTGATGGATGTTAATGTTTATGATACAATAATATATTGATGATTAACTGATGAAAATGGTTGAATAAGTTAAAGGAATATAAACTGTGGTTAAAATTTGTATAAATTTCTCATTACTGATTCACCCCCCCCTCAGTAATCGAACAATTATTCTGAAACAATTATTCATTTCTTTGTTAACAAAGTTCACTTTCCAGTGGAGTATTTGCTCAGTTGATTGAAAACACAATGGAGTCGCCAGGTGAATGATACAATAACCTTTTTTCCCGATCCTTGTCACCTTCAAGAACTAGATCTAATATTCATAAAACCATGGGGAAAGATCCTGAACCTTCTTTCCTTGACAACGACGCCAAAAATAATGTTGTAACTTGAGATGATTTCCAAATCCTTTAAAACCATGTCAAGAAATCTTTAAATCAACTTTAGGCCACAAGATGACTCTTAGACTAGAGATGGCTTTCTCATATGATTTAAAACTAATGGCATCCCACTGTTAGTAAGCAACAAATTTCATCATTAAGCTCAAGTGACATATTTAAGTGAATTAAAAAGAAGGATAAACAAATGTTGAGGATGATTGACAACAGACTGTAATAAAGGCTGTAAACCTCATAGATCATAAGCCTAATCTATTGGGCATGGAGTCTCATTAAAAAAAACACAATTGTTGGTAATGATAGGTGGAAAGAAAAGAGAGGAACAATAAATCTCTAGCCTAGTAGTGAGTAAGGAAGTCTTTGCAAATCTGAGATGAAGAAGAGTGTTTTTTCTCAGCATCTGGAGCAATGAATCCAACAAAACAAAAGAGTGCCTGAGTTGAGCATAATAATGAATTCAGTGGTAAAACACTCACAAAATAACCTGGAATCAGTCTTTGATGAAAAATAGTAGTGGTCGTACCAAATTAATGTTTTCAAGACATATAAATATGATTGTACATTGCAGATTAAATAAGAAGAAAAAATATGGAAATTTAAAGAAGCTTAAAAAATAAAATGAGAAAGAAACAAGGTTCTGCTGGGAGGGAGCATTGAATCCATAGATCAATTCTTGTTGTCTAGGAAAATTACAATAGTCTTACAAAATTCATTGCAAAGGACATCGTCCTTGCTACAAAAAATCTTAACCTTCCCACCCCAAAATCTTTAACTTCTTCCCTCTTGTAACCTCCTTTAATGTTGTCTTCTTCTTCAATCCTTGAACTGATTTTTTTTTAAAATAGAAATCAGGATAACTAGGAGGCTCTTGACACCTTTGATTGATGTGTTGTCCCATTTTTCTAAAAATAGGATTCTTGTAGTTGTCATTAAGTCTCTAATATTTTCTTTTGATACTTGTCCCTTTCCACCAGCTGGTAATGCCAATTATTTTATTCTTTGAGAATTCTCATCAACAAAATATTATTTCAACTTTTGAATGGACCATAATAAGAATCATCATTATATTTATCCTTTAAGGAATATCTTTGTTGTTGAGCTTCCTTTTGAAATCATAGCTACCTCCAAGTGATTCTTCCTCAAATAATGTTGAAGCAAACTTCATGTCATCCTTGACATTTTTAAGGGATGATATATTTATCTTCACCGTGATAAACATGTACCCTTCTAGCCTTAAGTGACACCATAGAGAGTTGATTTTATAGATCCGATTCTAACAAATGTCTGCGCAAAAACTCTTGGTTGGTGTCTTGTAAAATACATTGGGACAATGGTTTGCACAACAATTAAAGGACTATACGTTATGTTTATAAGCTTCTTGACTCCCTCTTGGACCTTGCCCCGTTTAAGAATGCCATGAGGATCACAAGTAACAAGCTATCTAAATAACCAACCAGGAATTAACTATCTCTTTGAAATTCCTTCAAGAATAATGATTGGTGTGATGGAAACAATTTTTCCATTTTGCAAATATGTTCAAAGGAAGTTGGTCTCGGGCGTTCCATTTATTGGGTGTTTTTCCAAACCGACCACACACGAAATCTAAGGATATACATTTTAGGAAAATGACCATATCTTTCAAACCGTTCACTAATTTTAAAATCTTCTCATCACAAACTCAATTTGTGTCATCACGCACAAAACCCATGTTTTAGAATTTGTTGATTCTTCTCACTTCCTGTATACTCGACTTATAATTCAACTTTTGATTTATGAATATGGACGGAGGATGGATATAAATTTTAAATGGAGGAAAACTATATAAATAACCCACACAACTATAAAGATGAAATAATGGGTATTCAAATCAAAATAATTCCCATGACCTCATAAATTTAGGTTTTTATTATTATTTAAAATTAAGTCTTTAATAATAAGACTAATTTCTAAATAATAATATTTAATATTAAGTCTTTAATAATAAGACTAATTTCTAAATAATAATATTTAATATTGGAATTTTGGTTTGGAAGAAAGTTCGAAGGATAAAGATAAATGGCAAAAGATTTGTTGGAATTTCGAGATGTGGCTGATACAATCAAGCATCAACCCTAATTCTACCAAAATTATGGGCTTATTCGTCATTTTATTGTCTTATGGCCTAGTAGATTGGTGGATCTACACAACTAAAATTTTCAAATCTCTAATACCCTTTTATTAAAGGAGGATTATGTCTCTCTATATGCATGGGTTTATTCAGTGTATAATTTGATGCAGCTCCCAATAGGGGCATTATTCTCCATTATGGCCACTATTTTTGGGGATTTTATCACCTCTACAAGCATCCCTAGTACCTTACACTCTGCAAGTTGCAATTGGAAATAGAGCACCTTCAATAATGGTTGGACCATTGGGTGGAGAACCATGTATACCATGAGAAGGGTGCCTATCGACCCACTTGGTGTGTACCTACCTAGCATTTTCATTTCACTATGCTTGTTGGGGCCTCTCTCTTGACACAATGCAACAATATTCGATTTGTTGGCTCGATATATTTGTGCATCACTAACCTTGACAAAATGCAGCGCGACATCTCTGAGAGCGATGATAAAGAGCACATAATCAGACCCACAGATGGCCTAAGTGTGGAAAATTGGTAAACTCTGATCTTAAAACAAATTCAGAAATTTCACCTCAAAAATTGAGGTTCCCCAAATCTATTTCCAATGAACTTTTAATATTAACTTTGAATATGAAATATAAATTACAACAACATATATTGCATTTATGTGTAACCAAAATACATAGGGAAACACAATAAAATACACAATGAAACAATGTACTTCAAGGGGAGAAAATTCACAACCCTAAGGGTACAATCCCCAACATATAACAAATCAAAAAATTACTTATGAACAATAGATTTATCGTTGAATTTTTTTTTTCTCATTGTTATGTTAAATCAACTTACATAACCAATGCTAGAAACTACTACATCACCATGACAACATAAGCTAAAATTAGATTTACAAGTACACAAAATTTGCACAACACTTCATATATACATCAAATGAAGTTTCAAGTACATACCAATCAATTTATCACACTTTGTTACGAGGTGTCCTTCAGGATAATCATAAGCTAGAACACTTTGTGTTGTAACCCCACTCTGAGTGTTGTTCAAGGAAAGTAACTAATCCAACCAGCTGGAAGCACTCTGTGTTGTAACCCCTGTTCGCATGTAAATAAAAAGGCAACTAGGATATTGCAGGAAAAGAGAACACTGGCCAGTATCTAATTCTAGATGGTGACTATGCCCATAGATAATTCATATCCCTGTGTTTATGGACAACATTGAAAACATTCTACATTTGGTTAACCAATTCAAGCAATACAAAAGGGAGATCAACAAATAAAATAAACGCTAATATAATGAAATGAACCAATTATAAAGTTGCAGTCACAAATAATCCACAGACTAAATCTTTTGTTGCAGCAACAAACAAATCCAAATGTTATATCCGATTTGCATTAATCAAATTATTAATAATCATACAAACCACACAATAGATAAATAAATCTATACTACAATGCAATAATACCTCACTAAGGATGGGGCCCTCCTCCTTAGTTGAGGCACTAGTTAAAACTCCAATCACACACTGAGCTTAAACACACTTTACACATGATACTTCAACCAAAGAGACAACAATATCTTTGTTAAATGAAAACATAATTCATATTACAAAAATCATTGTCCTTCGACTCTCATTGCTCCAAGTATTTATAATATTCATTACATCCTTTTCTTATTAAAGCAATGTATGAGGTCAGCCACGAGGATCTATGATCCTCAGACCATTCTCAATCTCGTCTAATGACTCGAATCAAATAAGCACGCGGGATATTCGTGTGACTCTACCCCCCTTTTGGTTTGAACATCTATCGGAATGGTTGTTTGCGCTCGTCTCTTTCTCTTTTTAACCCTTTCTTCCATGTCCTCTTATATATTCTAGGGTACAATGCAAGTGGAGGTTTCCTGAACGTGGTTACAACAATTGACAACTTTGGACAGTTATGTTGGCAATTAACTCGAGAGTTTTTGTGTTGTGTTGCAACTACGAGGAGTAGCAGTTATTGGCCGGTATTGCAACAACATGTTGCAGGAACTAGGGGCGGTGTTGCAACAACTCGGGACTGTGTTGCAACAACTTGGGACTGTGTTTCAACAACTAAGAGATGTGTTGCAACAACTAAGGACCATGTTGTAGCAAGGTCCTATCGTAGTACAACAACCTCATTGACATCCTTGTGACATACATTTTTTGATGCATTTTGTTAATAAGCATGAAACGATCAACACTTCCTCATTTACATTAACAAGATCACTTAAAATGACATAAATCATAGAGTGACATACCCAAGACAAAAATGAATTAATTATACTAAATATGGTAGTGAAATGATTGAATATTATCATGAAAAAGGGAAAGAAAAGTCATGAAGAAGATGATTTTTCGGACACCCATCATTTCCCCCCAACCAAAAGTGTTGCATGTCCTCAAGCAACCAGTCAGTCTAATTCTGAAAGAGTGGAAGCATTGTGGGTGTTGTTGATTCTATAGTTAACATGACCTTTGTCAAAGGCCGAGTAGTAACCTCCATCTCTCTCTATCTTTCACCAATACTCTTCTTCCTCCCTTTCACCTATTTTAAAATGTGTTGGTTACTTCTCTTTCTTTTCTTGTCCTGACCCAGGTTCGGATCTCAACATGATTCCAACAAAGACCTCAAAAACTATCAATCCTCCTAGTAAATCAGAAGGCAACATTATGCACAGGGTGCATAACGCAGTCTCACCCAAGATAGATTTTATGGGTGACTACAATGTTCAAGCGCTTGCAGTATAGGAATGAGTGGGGATATGGGATTGTGTTCTTTCTTTCTTATGCCTTATCATGGTTAGTTAGTCAAGTACTCCTATGATTTTTTCATGTTTAAACCTATGCATGCATGCTAATAATTCTAGTTTAACCATTCATTCACAAGCTAATGATCAACAAAAAGTAACCATTCATTAAGAATCACACATAACACACAAGTTTATCGTGGTTCACCCCTTCCTGGGGCTACATCCACAAAGATTTGGATCTATGATCTTTTATTTGTTCTTTTGCAAAATATTTCACTGCGCACATTACATCTTCAGTAATACAATCAAGATGAGGGCAAGAACCCTCTATGAGGTGGACTATATCACACCAGGCTCCTGAACCTGTGACCTAACCCTCAAAGAATACCTTACTCGACTCTTCTACAAGACTTATTATACTTGACAACATAAATCATCCTCTACCACAACCATAATCATAACTACAACAATAACCCTTTTTTTCTCGAGACCTCCTAGGTCTTTATTTATACTACTCTATGGCTTATAGTCGCTACAATATTTGTCAAAAACCCTAACCCTATCATGATTAGGCTTTCCTGCTTGCACGCCACGTTTCTTTTCCTCTTGCATGTTGCTTTTACTTCTTTTTCTGCATGCTACTTTATTTCCACCTATTGCGCGTGCTCCAAAAGTAGGTCATTTGTTTCCAAGTTTAGGTATTTTCCCAAAACAGATCCTTCTCCCAAAAATAGGCCTGTGCCAAAACTAGTCTTTCTTCTCAAAATAAGCCTGCGCCCAACAAGCCCCCAACACTGACATGTGGCTTGTCCTGAGCCACTCAGGTGGTGCATCCTCTCTATACAACCTTGTCCAAATTGTGGAACTTCTCTGCTAGTTCCTTTCCTTGTTCCCTCATCTGCATAGCTTTTCTTGTTAGTGCCTCAACTATCTACGTTGTTATCTCTTCCTATATTAATGTTGCTCCCTCTGAGTGTTCCTATGCCATACTCGTATTCTCTTCCTCCAGCTATGCAATCATCTGTGCTACTTGTTCTTGGAGGGGTTCCAATTGGGCTTGTCTTTCTTGCTTATTTGTCTGCGCTATCTTCAACTATGTCTGCGGATTCTTCATTTCTTGAGTGCCCTTCAAGCGCTCCATGATACTCATTATTTTCTATTGTTGTTTTAGCTCATGTATGGAAGCATTGATTTTGTCCTCTTGTTGGTCCCACTATTGGAATTTTTCATCTTCCTCTAAGATGGTCCAGATCTGTGCAGTTCTGTCGAACAAATCTTCTACTTGCCTTGCTTCCTTCGCCATCTCCAGTATCTAGAGTGCAGATTTTTGTTCTCTCTATTCTCGAACTTCTGGCAGAGTCATAGGATTAAAATTTTCTTTGAGCTCCTCGTTTTCCTGCTTATATCCATCAATTGTTTTTGAACTCATTTTGATCTTCTCCTCTACACTCCTCTCTAGTGCTTGCGCGTTGTCTGGGATGCGATCAGATACCACTGTTAGTCCCTGTTCTAGCTTATCTGCACGTCCTTTCTCCTCTTCTTTATTCAAGGCTAGTTGGTTGCATGTGATTTGTAACATTTCAACAACTCCTCTACCCACCTCCAAGTTAGTCGCATCCACGCAGGTTATGGATTGCACTTCTTTCATTATGCTGACCTGGAGTCCATATAGTGCCTTGGTGGGTATCTGCGCCATGACGAATTCAAACTTCTCCACTTACCCCATGGGTTTCTGCACAGTCTCATGATCCATTCTGATCATTTGGTGAGTGACTGTGAATGTCTCCATGCCTTGTACTACAAATTTTACTGTCTCCTCTCCTTCTTTCTGCACAAGGGGTCGTTGTGTCTTTTCCTGATGTTGCGCGGTGGCTTGTGGTCTTGCTTGACTCCGTAGTTGTTGTAGAGTTTCATTGAATTCTATTATATTGGACATGATCTCTTCTCTTTGTGCCACTTCAATACATACCATCTCTTCCCCCTGTCTTGGACCTTATCTGCGACGAATTCAACATTATCCTATGTTAGGGTGATGACTAGGTCTTTCGTGACATACTTCCTCTTTTTGCGCACCTCTTCTACATGTGCTGGCTTCCTTGTTGATTGTGAGGGCTGCACCCCCCTTGTTGTAGCATGGAACCTCTCTTCAACAACCTATGTTGTATCCCCCTTTTCGGTCTGTTGTTGGATGTTTGTCCTTGTCGTTGTTGTTGTCATCCTTGGTCTTTTCAGCACTGCACTACTTCCAGACGGTTGATTCCATGTTGCAGCCTTTCAAGTGTTATCGGCTAGACCGTTTTTTTTTGCTGAGGAACCTGCTTCAACCTTTTCATTGGGCTTGGAGGATTCTGTTTGTAACATCCCCAACATCCAACTGGGCTATGCCACATAAAAATTTTCGAACTGTATGCAAATTAAAACATATAGACACAAAAACTCTTGCAAAACTTTATATATAAAACTTAAAATAGATAAATACATTCTGTAAATGCACATATTCATACGTAAATAGCAATAAACATATACATGCAACATAGACAAGAAATACCCATCAATATAAAGACATGTATAAACCACACACAAGAAAACCCCATAAAAATAAAGGCATAAATAATAATGCAACATGTAATTTAACACACAATTGACACTTATCTTGGTAAGAATCACCAACTGCGTGCAGACCTTCCATGAACCTCCCAGCCTTGGACCACGCTACTCATCACTCTCAGCAGTGGGTCACCCCCGAGCTGGGACTAAACTCCACCCAGGTAAAGGGATTCCTAACCAGGTTGATGTATCTCAGACAACATGAAAGATTATGTCACAGGTGCCAACTCAAACTAACAACCTACAATCCCTCATTCCCCACATGCCTGTCCCACCCCAGGAAGTGTGCCCCTTCTCTACTCAATAGTCCTTCGACTTCCCCACTTCCTTTCCAGGCTTCAACAACATGCCGGACAAGAAGTCTCAGAGCCCTATAGTTGCAATTTGGCACTTTCGGGAAATCAATTCCCATCAATTCTCTCACCTAGAGAGAAATTGCTTATAGGCCTGGCAACCCTCCTCTTCAATCTCTCACGAGCCTGACAACTCGCTTCTTTAGTCCAGCTCCTCATCTAATGAGGTACAGGTACGAGTACAGATACAAATACATGTATAGTGACAGGAAGGTACATATATAGTTACATGTACATGTAAAGGTACAAGTACAAGAAGGTACGAAAGATAACTGAATGAGTGAGTGAATGAATGATAGAATGAATGAATGAATGGATGAATTAATCAATGGGAAAATGAACTAAGTCCAGACTATATGTATGCATGTTCCTAACTTGACACTTGTCATGTTGAGAGCTACTTTGGTCCACTTGTCCCCATCCTTAGAACTTAGGATAAAATAATTATCCATACTTTATACTTTAAGGAATATTAATATAATAATCCTTTTTGGCTTAAGATCCCTAGATTAGCCCCTTATCCTTAAATTTTAGCCCCATCTTTCCCTAACTAGTGGATTTTAGTCCCCCATACTCTTTTATCATGGTTGATTTACAAGAAACGATGTATTATATTAATGATATGAGTATTTGCATATACAAAAATAGGTTCACTAGCCTTTAGCATCTAGGCTCTCCGGCCTAATAATCACATAAGCCTTCTGGATTATAATAAACTGGTTGACCAACCTACAAAACTCAACATATACACAAAGGCTCTCTAGCCTCAAAATCACGCACACTTAAGTTTGTTGTGCGCGGTATCCTGGAATGTGTACACTTCATCATTTTAATGCGCAGTACATGTGCACACTATACCATGGAAGGTGCACAAAAAATGATATAAAAAAACTTACCAGCTTAAGTACATTTGCATTTACAATTTGGGGTTCATCCTAGGGGTATTACAGTTTCACAGCTGGCTTTGTTGCTAGTTTTGTTACCATAGCTTCCACTGCGCAGGCCGATCTTTAATATTCCAATCAACTTCCTCCTTGGTGACACAATATTACATTCTTAGCCATGCCTTTTTTGGATCAAATGCAGCCTGGACCCACATGTGGTGCCTGGATTCCTTGAACCTAGCTATCCCTTCTATTTCTTGGATTACCTCCACAACATTTCAAAATCTATGTTATTAGCTTGTTGATTTTTATTGTCCTTGGCCTGCCAGAGGGACTCATACCGGGCCAAATAGAATATTCCTTTCCTATCCAGGAGAGATGAAAAATTTGGATCCTGATATCCTGCTAAAGCTATAAGAATGATAATCTAGGAGTAATGGAACTCAGTTCCATTATCATGTGCATCTCTACAATCCACCAAAAAATGGTTCAACATGTATGGTGCCCAACTGAACATCACTCATTTCGCACATTGCGCGACCACTGTTATAACTCCTATTGGAGCTTCTTCTTTTCTACATTTCCTCAGTAGCTTTCAAGCCATAATATTGTTGGAGAACCTCGTCACATTGTCGTTAATATCCTTGAGCACAATGCCCTTGTTTCCCCGATTGGTGTGAAACTATGCTTTGACCAACTTGGTGATTTCCTTCTCATGCGCCTTGTTATCCAAGTACACCTCTGGCTGCGCGCTATCTGTAGGTAGTCCTATGATATTGGTGATCAATGCCACATCCATCTAAATGGGCATATCCATCCAAAGGATGCGTCCATGTATGTGGGCAACTAGTTTTTTGAACTAGAGCCCAACATTTTTACTGCGCTCGAAGTGCGGTATATTCAGAAGGTTCATTATGACAGAGATGTATAGCCCCATTATCCACAAGGCGGGCTCCATTATCAGTTTTCCTCGGGGTCCAATTTCCCCTGTGTTTGCTAATTAAGTCTCTTCATCCAAATCTGGGAATTTGGCTGCATCGCGCACATCGTGGTATGAGTACCTAAGTTTTGGTACCTTTCCCAGCATATCGTCCATAATGACCACTTCGTCTGGGAGATATGGGAGTGTGATGTATGTGGTGTCCTGCGCATTTCTTTTCCGCCCAACAATAGATGGGTTTGTCTCTTCTGTTTCTGTTTCCTCTTCTTCTCTCTCGGATTCTGGACGGTTGGTGATATCCCCGACCAACACCTCCTCTCCTTCGTGGTTCTGTCGCTGACCTGTCGTTTCATCAGGTTTCATGGGTGTTTTAGGGTTAGGGTTCAGGATACTATTCCAGGCCTCGAAACTCTACCCTATTTCCTCTTGCGGCGCTGTCGATGTTTCCTCTTCGATCTGTCTCGTGCTGATCAATTATGTGTTTGAAGTGGTGACATCTTCCATCTCGACCACATTCTCATGTTGTCTCATTATTTCCTTGCACCTTTGGCCTTGTACTTGGGTAACCCACACATATTGGACTGGAGCGTCGAACTTTGGTGGGGTCATCTTCTCTCCAATTCGCACACTCGCTTTCTTCTTCGTAATTTCTAGCTAGGGCACACACTTTGTGTATTGCTCTGTGCCAAAAAATTGTTAAGTGTTGAACGAACGTGTGCTTTTCACACTTTATAGACCCATTCATAGTTGTCACCTTGCGTGCATTTGCGCCGAGTGTAATTTTCCCTGCGCACTTTCTTTCGATGTTTGTTGCAGTAATTTTTGCGCGCAACTTTTGTTCCACACTTTCCTGTAGTTCAGTCAACTTCTACCTCTTTTTCTGTTTTTCTTCTTTTCCTATTTTTGTATTGCTTTTTTTTTTCTTCTTTTTCCCCTTTTTATTTATTTTTATCATTTTTTTGTCCTAATATCTGTTATAGTACACTATATACATTCCTTTCCTACCGCGTTGTAACTTTTAAGGGTTAATAGGTCAAATATCCTTGTACAGTTTCAATCAACTACCATTGATCATTCCTTTTAATTTTGTTCCTCCCAATTATTTTAACTGCAAAGATCCCCCATCTGTGACAGTATTTACTTCATATGGCCCTAGCCAATGCATTCTAAACTTACGAGGGTGTTGGAAAAATTTGTTGTCATAGAGCAGAACTAGGTCTCCCTCCTTAACACTCTTATTTTTAATATGTCTGTCATGCCATGATTTGTGTCTTGATTTCTGTACTTATTGGTTAAATACTTCCAAAATCATGTCCTCTTCCATTTCCATTAGTTGACTTAGCCTCTCTTGTATTGCACATCTTTATGTCATGTTGATAATTGATGCTACGTGCAAACTGCGTACCAGAAATTCTAATGGCACCACTGCTTCCTTCCCATAGACCAATCTGAATGGTGTTTTTCCTGTCAATTTTTTGCATGTGCTCATATATTCCCATACTACTGTTGGTATTTTCAAGTCCCATTCATCTCTATTGGTATTACAGATCTTAGTCAAAGCATTTTCCAAAATCTTATTGAAAACTTCTATTGTTCCATTTTCCTAAGGATGATATGGTGTACTCTTCCAGTGATAGAATTCAAACTCCCCAGTCATAACCCTGATGGTATTATTGATAAAATGTATGCCTTGGTCACTCATTAGTATCCCAGTACATCCAAATATGGTGATCACTTGCTAAAAAAAGAAGTGTGTTGTTGTCTCTGTGCTATAATCCTTGATTGGTGTTACTTCTGCCCATCTTGTTAAGTATTCAATTGGAGTAATGATATATCTAGTTCCTGAAATTTTTGTTGGTGGATTAACAGGTCCAACGAAGTCTATTTCCCATTTGTCAGATACTTGCAGATCCACTTGTGGTATTAGAGGCATCTCATCCCTTCTGTTGGGTTTTCCAACCCTCTAACAAACATCACATTTCTGACAATATTCCTTGGCATCTTTATGGACCATTGGCCACCACAATCTTGCGCGCAATACCTTCTGCATGATAGCTTTTATTGCATATTGTCATCTAGCTATACCTTCATGAGATTCTACTAAAATTATGGGTTGTTCATGTTCCAATACAAACCTTCTCAAAATGCTATCTGCACCCATCTTGTATAAATGTTCTACAATGAGTTGATAGTCTGTAGCTCCGACTACCAGATTTTTCTTTTTCACAGTGATAAAATCCTGTAGCACCACCTATGTAGTTAAGTATTCAATAATATCAGCGAAGCATTCATCAACTACCTGTATTGAAAATAATTGTGCATCAAGGAAGTTGTCTTACAAGTTAGTAGGTTCTTCTCCATTAGTTACCCTTAATAGTTGGTCCGATCCTGCATTCAGCTTCCCTAGTTTGACTATCACTTCAAAATCAAATTCTTGGAATAATAATATCCATTTACAGATCCTCCCCCCAACACTGGCTTGTTGACTAGATATTTAAGGGCATAATGGTCTCTGAACATTTTAAAGTGTTTACCTAGTAAATAGTGCCTCAATTTCTGAAGTGCATATACCATGGCTAGGCCTTCTCTCTCTATGGTGTTGTAATTCTTCTATGATTCTAACAACTTTTTTCTTGCAAAGGATATAGGATGGTATAAGTCTCGTGCTCCTGGTTGTGCCAAAATTGCTCCAAGTGTTATGGTTGATGCATCTACGTGCACATGAAATGTCTTTTCCTAGTATGGAAATACTAATATAGGTGTTGTTACCATTTTTTCCTTTAAAGTTTCCAATCCATGTTGACAATCCTCATTCCATCGAAATCTGGTGTCCTTCCTTAACAATTTTTCCATTGGTGTAGTAATTTGTGCATATCCCTTTGTAAATTTCCTGTAATAGCCTGCATATCCTAGTGTTACTCTTAACTGGCACACTAAATTTGGTGGTGGTAAATTCACAATGACTGCAATCTTAGCAGGGTCCACTAGCAAACCTTGTTTACACACTATATGTCCCAACAATATTCCAAAAGGTGTACCAAAAATGTATTTCTTGATATTTAATGATATCTGACATTGCCTGCATGTTTTCAACATTAGTATTAACACTTCTGCATGGTCTTTTAACAGACTATATACAATCTAGTCGTCCAGATATACTTCTAGAAATTGATGTATAAATTCCTTAAAAGCAGTTATGACTACTATGGAAAAAATGGTTGGTGAATTCTTCAGCCCAAATGGCATGATTGTATATTGGTAGGATCCCCATTCTCTAGAAAAAGTAGTCTTATACCCGTCCTCTAGATCTATTTTAATCTGATGGTAACCTGATAATCCATATATGAATGAATATGCTTCCTAGCCTCCCACATTCTCTAAGACCTCATCTGTAAAAGGGGCAGGGAAATGGTCATGTAAGAAAGCATCATTAAGTTTCCTCAGATGTACACAAATCCTTATCCCTTCTTGATTATTTTCTTGGACTACCATAGGACCGATCCATTTAGATTCCTCTATTGGTTCTATAATACCAGCTTCCAACATTCGATCAATTTCTGCTTTTACTTTCTACTTATACACTAGATTCATTTTGTAAGGTATTTTCTTGATGGGTCTAGCCTCAGGTTTGAGGGGTATCTTAATCTCACCTATCTCTCCTTCTATGCCTTTCATCTTTGTAAATTTCATGGGAAATAGGTCACTGTATTCACGTAGTAACTCTATTATTCTTTCTACTATTTTCTCATCCCAATAGTCTCCAATACTTGCCACTTTAGGATTTTCATTGGTCCTGATGTTGACTTTCTTGACTTTGATTGGTGCAACAAATACTTATGACTCCAAATATGGACCTTCCACCTCTCTTTCTCCCTCAATCTACGTAATTTGAATGTTGTGTGGATCATCTTCATCTGGTGCTTCCTCTTCCACATGATAGGATGAGAGTAACTCTTTGACTATTTGTTTGTTCTGTTGTTGATATTCTGTCATGATTCCATCCTTTGGTTCATCAATAAATATCACTCCTCGTATCAGATTTAGTGTTGAATCGATGTTGGGGTTCTCATGTTCAAATGAGAAAGTTACTAAAAAATTATTTTGTAATCATGTACGTTATGTAGTGACTCTGCGCATCTCCTGGTCTATATACCAGTTCCCAGGGATTCCTTCCAATGTATGGATAAAGTGATGAGGCCATTCCTCTGGCGGTGTCATCCTCCATTGTGTCTTGCACTTCTCCAAGTGTTCTACTGCTGTTCCTTTTCCATCATACCTCTACATTTTATTGCTCCCCTATTCTGCACCAAATCTAATGCATAATAGTCATTTACACAAACACCAGTCCTGAATTGTTTCTTTGTGTGCACCACACCATATTGCAGGCATTGCCTTGAGTGAAATATCTAGGGCTAAGAGACTCTAATTTTCCAACAATTCCTCTTCATATTTTGTAAATAATTCCTCTAAGTCATTTAGCCCATGAAAATTGGGAGGTTCTCTTATCTATGTACCAACCCATCTTACTGCGCAGTCTATTCTTGCACACCTTATGAAAACTTCATGTAACTGTTTTCGCCAATTATCCAAACTTGTGTCTGAGTCAGACGCACATGATGTAATTCTTCTCCAGCTGAATACCCCATCTATAGTTGGGTTAAAATAATCCTATTGTCACGTGATGGTTCTGTATAACTCGTTTATTTCTTCCAGATCCAAAAAAGTGGTCTCTACAAACCTTTCTCCTTCCGAGGGATCCAATGGTGCAATGACTCTATATTCACCTAATTCAAAATCCATTTTTATTGTCTTCAGGTTGATTATAGCCTGGTTATCGAATTCCCAAACCAATCCAAGTAATGCTGGGTAAGGTGTCGTGCCATGCATTATCTCTATCACTTCAAAATATGCCATAGTGCACACTCCATCTAAATCTACTACCACACCTTTAAGTCTTCTAATAGGTAACACTCTGTGTTGATTTGCTATTTTCAATTGAACAGGTGAATAGACTAGGGTAGGTTCCCCCATACACTGCCATGTATTCTTAGGTAAGACATTTACTTCAGAGCCTAAATCTAGTATAACATCACCCATATTGAAATCCCAATGTTGGCATTCAATCTAAATTCTTTGTTTGTCCTTCTTCTGGTATGGAGATTGTTGGGTTACGAAAAAGGTATAAATATCTTCCTTTTTCCCACAGTTCATGATATGATTTTGATTGATTCTTCAGATAGTTAGGGATAAATAGGAAAGAACATGATTAATATGTCTCTTAGGGTTGTTATTGAATTTTTATTAAATAGATTTTAAATTACGATTGGAATGGTTTGATTTTGTTGCAGAATTGGANGTTGCAGAATTGGATAAATAACTATCAAAGATAACCAAAGAGATTTTGGCTATGCGCAAGCTATTGGAGGTTGAAGACTTTTTAGGCGCAAAGCAGTTTTGAAGATAATGCATTTTCTATATTGTAACTTTATAATAGTAAAGCAATCCTTAGGATCTTTCGATCCTCATGATAGCTTGATTTACCCAAACTATTGTAATATATAATAGGGTAATAGATCCAGAAAAAACAAGAAAAAAAATGCATTCAAGTATTTAGATTCAGAATTGCTCTACGCAAGCAGTTTTTGTAAATGTTTCACCAGCTATGGAATCAATGAAAGTTTTGAGTGTTTCTACCATTTCTGTGTTCTGAGTTTCTCGTAGCAGTACTTCTGAAGACCGAGGGGCCAGTCTGAAGGAGCTACTGTCTTGTTTTGTAATTGTATTAGTTCGAAGTTTGATTTCCATTTTGTGATTCAGATCTCTTTTACAATAGCCAAGGATAAATGCATAAGTGTGTTAATGATTTTATGATTGTTTGCATATAGAAGACAAACATTTCCCTCAAGTATTAATGATTTCTGTTATGATTTCCATTTCTGAAGTTGTTTCTTGACAGTTCCTCACATTTTCATCTGCGCTATTCCTTTTCCTTAGATTTACAATTGTTGTTCCTTTCGGTTAAAGTTACAATAGTTGTTCCTTTCGGTAAAAGTTACATTAGTTGTCCCTTCCGATTATATTACAATTGTTGTTTCTTTCTGTAGATAGAGTAATTCGTTATTTCCTTTCCAGTAATCAGAATTCATAATTGATAGTTAATTTTGCAAGTCCTTACTTAGATTCAGTTACTGCTTTTTAGTTAAGTGAATTCAGTAGATTAATTAGTTCCTTTCCATTTTACAACATCTTAGTAATCAGATTTCGATTCCATTAGTTCTTAGAATCTTCGGTGAACATTTGAGGAACTTGATTGTTGATGAACTCAGATTTGGTTTAGCTACACGATTTTAGGCTACCTGCATAGACTTTGCTGATATTCTTGAGATAAAAAACGAATCTCCGGGTTGATAAATTAATGTTAAACTAAGGTTGTTTTTAGGACATCTTTAGACACCAACATTTTGGCGCCGTTGCCGGGGAGAATTTCAAAGGTAGCATAGGTTGTGTCTCTGGAGGACCAGGTATTGAAGACGAAAGGTAAGAACCTACCCAGGTAACAAGTAAAATGCTTATGCCAACGCTTACCTCCAGTTGACACTTAAGAGGCTTCGTAGGTGTTTTCTTTTGTTGAAATTTCTTTTGTTGTTGTGTGAAGTGTATATGACTAGAAAGAAGGATCTTGAAAAACCAAAACACCCACCAAAAATTACCAAAACCCAGGGTTCGATGATCCCTGGAAGAAGCACTTTCATAGATGAAATCATCAAAAAGGGTGAATCCCAAGCTTCGGTTGGACCTAAGAAAGGACCCACCCGAATCCCTCAGGTAGTAGTTTCACCAACTACGAACCACACTGATATTCATAGTAAAACTGAAGGGACTGAGCAGAGCTTTCAGAATACAGATCTCCCACTGCTCAATCCCTTAGAAGAGGGAAGCTCTAATAATCTGGAGGAGGAAATAGGAAAAACTAGCGGGGTTGCCAAGGCATACCCACCATCACCACCTGACCCTGAGTCTCCTACGAAAGAAGAAGGCATATCTGAAATCCCAGATAAAGGGAGTGCAATCAAATTCCCTGGAAGACCAAATAATCAACAATTTCAAATAGAATACCCGGATCAAGAACCTCCTGAAATTTTTTGGCACATTTTCGATCAAATGGCACAACCAAATCAACAACAACCCCATACCTCCACGCTGGAGTATCCAATAGTTGACCCAATTTCCAATGCCCCCATGAAAGCAATCCCCTTACAAAATCTGCCAACCTTCCATGGATTGATTTCAGAAGACCCGAATGCATTCCTATTTGAATTTGATGTCCTATGTAGAGGGTATGATTACACCTTTGAACCCCAAAAATTAAAACTATTCCCCTCTACCTTGAAGGGAGCAGCCCTACGCTGGTTCATGGGATTGGGAGGTGGAACCATCAATTCATGGGACCAGATGAAACAAAACTTCTTGTTAAAATATAAGGATTATTGCAGAACCAGAGACCTAAAAGATGAAATCTTTCAAATGACTGCAAAAGAAAATTAATCATTAGAAGAATATGTCGAAAGATTTTAGTATAATTTGCAAAGATCACCCTATGGTACATTACCAGGTGAAGTACTCAAAGAAACTCTGATCAAAGGCATGAAAGATGAATGGGTAGAAACATTGAATTTAATGGGGAAAGGTGACATTTATTAGGAAACTTATGAAGACATTGTTTTATTGTGTATCAGGTGCTCACAAGGAAGTACACGGACCAGGTAAGGAATGCAGACGTCGCTCACAAGAAACAACAATATCACCAGAGGGGGTGTTACGCGAGCTGAAGTTGGTAATCTCCTAGAAAACTTTAAAACATATGTTTTGAGCACTCTGACTACACAATTGGACGTATTGCAGGCCAAACAAAAAAAATTAGAAGCAGAGCAAACCTTGGCTATATTTTTCCACAGGTGCAGAAAGAAACATGGTCCAAGGGAATGCCCCTTGGATACAGTTTGGGTTTGCGCTATTTGCACCAAGGATCATGACACCAATGAATGCCCATCACTCCCTGCATTGAAAGTTGTATTCAAAGAAACAGAAGAGGAAACAAAACCATTATATCTGATGGCTCAACGCCGTCAGTGGAAGTCCCGACCTCAAAATACATTTCAGGACCCTTCCTCTTTCTTTCCTGGACAGTTTAATCAATAGCAGAATTTTGGCAGCACATGGCAGGGTCAACCATTTACTAATCAGAACTGGCAGCCCCAATAGTACCCACCTACAATTCCTACCTGGCCAAACCAGCCCGCCACAAACCCCAACTGGCAAAATCAACCAACTACAAGTTCCAATTGACCCAATTCTCAATACCCCACCTCATCCTGGAAAAACTCGAATAATACCTACCCTCCACAATGGCCTAACTCGACTGCCCAAAACACAAATTGGAACCAAAACTGGTAGTGACCCATGGGGATGGCCTCTCAAACCGAACCCCCGTTACAAACTCCACTCCCATTGCCCCAATCACAATTGCGCCCTCAATTACCTACCCAACCCTACCCAAATCCCAATAACAGACCAGCTCAACTCATCCAGATTATGGAAAGTGGAGAAGGGGAAATCAATCCAGTAGGGTGCAATGAACTTTGGTTAAGATCGGGGTGCATAATATCCCCCGAACAAAATGATGTTCCCCAAGAATAGGGGAATGAAAAACAACCAGCAATAACACCCTCGACTGTGGTAATAATAGAAGAAATCAGGCAAGGGAGGAACACAGTCGAATCACAAGACTCTGATAAAGATGAAATCCCCTCCCCTCCGTTCCCTGAAAGACTGATGATAGCAAAACCCACCGTATATCTTGACTTCGACATTGTAGGGGAACTCAAGAATTTATACATCAAAATTACACTCCTGCAAGCCCTGCAAGACATACTGATCTATGCAAAGACAATCAAGGAGCTATGTGGGAGGAAGCCCTTTAGAAAAATAAAAAATTCATCATCAACAGTTCATGTAGTGGGAGCCTTATCTAATCTAATTTTGGGTAGAGAAACACCAGTCAAATATGCAGATCCAGGGAACCCCATAGTAACAGTTCAGATTCAGGGTTGTTCCTTTCCAAATACCCTAGTTGATTTGGGGGCGGCCATCAATATTCTAACTATGGAAACTTGCAATGCCCTGGGTCTTCACTCTTTCGACCCAACCTCGATTATGTTGCAATTGGTCGATCGATCAGTGGTCAAACCACTCGACACACTACATGATATAGCCATTTCAGTTGATTCTTGGGAATATCCCGCATATTTTCTCATCATCAACCCAAGAAGTGGACTTGAAGGGCATCCATTGATATTGGGCAGACCATGGCTCGCGACAGTTGATGCGTACATAGGCTGTCGATCAGGTACAATGAAAATTGCTAGAGGAGGGGTTACAAGAAATCTCATCTTATATCCTCCAGCCAAACCTAGTCCAACGATCGTACACCCGCAATTGCCACCACCACGATATCCAGAGAAGGATCTGCGTGCCCCACTCATGATGGAAGAATCCCTCAAGATCAAGAATCAGCTAGAGGATGATGTAATCAGTGGGTTTATTAACAACCCAACCGTTGTAAGTAACCCAACATGTCAGATGCTCCAAGCTATTCTAGACTGTGAAGCACAGGAAGACCCGCTGGAAGATTTAATGGAACAACAAATTCCAACTACCGCTGTTCACAACAGAAAATCCGTTGAGATCGCACCAGGGAAGTCTCTGAACATTAATGCCAACCTAGAAGAGAAACAACAACAAAAGATAATCCAAACTCTCTCTAAATACCAACAAGCTTTTGCCTGGGAGTACTCTGACATGAAAGGTATTGATCCACAACTCTGCACACACCACATTTATATTGAGAAAGATGTCCGACCTATCCGACAACCGCAAAGAAGACTGAACCCCCACCTCAGAGATATTGTTAAAGAAGAGCTACAAAATATGTTGGATGCAGATTTTATATACCCTGTCTCAGATAGTCGATGGGTTTCCCCATTAGTCATCGTCCCAAAGAAAAATGGGAAGTGGAAAACCTGTGTTGATTATAGGGAACTAAACAAAGCTACTCAAAAAGACCATTTTCCATTACCTTTCATCGATCAGGTCCTGGATACCTTGGCAGGGAAGAAATTATTCTCTTTCCTAGACGGTTTCAGTGGCTACAATTAGATCCAGATTACCCCAGAATATCAGGATAAAACGACATTCACATGTCCCTGGGGTACCTTTGCCTACAAATTATTTCCCTTCGGACTTTGTAACGCTCCAGCTACATTCCAAAGGGCCATTATGAGCATATTCAGTGATCTAATTAGCGAAGGGCTTGAAGTCTACATGGATGATTTCACCCCATACGACAATGACTTTGATCAAGCCTTGAATAATCTGGAGAAGGTATTGGAACGGTGCATCACTACCAGGTTATGTTTAAGTCACGAAAAATGTCACATGATGATGACAAAAGGTGTGGTATTAGGGAATTACATTTCTGCAGATGGAATTAGAGTAGACCCAACAAAAATTGAGGTAATTCTTAATCTTCCTACTCCACACACACAAACTGAGGTACGTAGTTTCCTTGGTGCTTCAGGATACTATCGCAGATTTATGCTAATTTTTTCAAAAACCACTGCGCCTTTACATGCTTTGACAGGTAATGTAGAATTTCAATGGTCTGAAAAATGTGATGTGGCTTTTGCAGGACTCAAGAAACTGATCTCAACAACACCAGTGTTGAGAGGACCTAATTGGAAAATACCATTTCAAATTTCCACCGATGCCTCAGACATTGCCATATGCGTTGTTCTTGGACAGGAAGAAGAAAAGAAACCCTGCACCATTTATTTCATTAGCAAGAATCTAACTCCAACTGAACTTAATTATATAGTAACAGAGAAAGAGTTCTTAGCTGTTATACATGCCATCAATAAATTTCGTCATTATATAACAGGCTATCCAGTTATCCTATATACTGATCATTCTGCCATTAGATATCTAGCTAATAAACCAATTACTAATGGACGGGTCACTCAATGGTTATTATTATTGCAGGAATTTGATATCACCATCAAAGATTGACCCGGGAGAGAAAATCTTGTCGCAGACTTCCTGTCCTGCATCCCAAAAATAGACGACTCATTAACAATTGAGGACCAATTCCCAAATGAACATCTGTTTGTTGTCGACACAAAACCACCTTGGTATGCTAATGTAGCAAATTATCTAGCAGCAGGAAGATTACTGACACATTTATCATCAAAGGAAAGACGACTGATCATCCAACGTAGTGCACGATTCACTTGGATCAATGGATATCTTTTCCACATAGGAGATGATATCCAAATCTGACGCTGCGTACGAGAGGACAAAATCTATGACATACTGAAAGAAGGACATGACGAGCTCTGTGGGGGGAATTTTGCAGACCACAAGATTGGACACAAAATCTTACAGATGGGCTATTATTGGCCCTCAATATTCAGATATGCCAAGAAATATGTTCATACATGCGACAACTGTCAGCGGATGGGGAAACCAGGTCAGGTTGATGAAATTCCCTTGAAAACACAAGTAGTCGTAGAACCATTTGAAATATGGGCGCTAGAATTCGTCGGCCCCTTTAATCCAAAGTCAAATCAAAAGGCCTATATTCTTGTTGCAATGGACTACATGACCAAATGGGTAGAGGCGTAAGCTTTACCAAATGCAACAAAATAAGTAGTCATCAAATTCATTTTCAAATTGTTTGTACGGTATGGACTACCCAGAGAAATAATTACTGATGGAGGGTCACAATTTACAGGCCATAGAATCACCGCCACCCTGGAAAACTATCATATTAAGCACAAAGTTACTTCTCCATACCACCCACAGGCAAACGGGCAAGTAGAAAGAACCAATAAGGTCCTAGAGGCAATCTTGACTAAGAATGTCTCAACAAACCGACAGAATTGGGCTACTGAGCTCCCAAATTCCTTATGGGCTTATCATGCAACCTGGCGTAACACCACTGGCTACTCTCCTTACCATCTAGTATATGGTAAAGAATCCATCTTCCTAATCGAATTCGAGATCAAGACCCTAATAATGGCCCAAGAAATTGGACTAAATCTTATAGAAGCACATAAACGACGCCCTCAACAACTCAATGAATTGGATGAAGCACGCGTGTCTGCTGTGGAGCGCACAGCTGTTATCCAGCGATAGAGAGAAACCTGGCATGACAAGCATATCAAGAAGAAATCATTCAAGAAAGGCGACTGGGCGCTCCTCTATGATTCCATATTTCAGGACTTTCCTGGGAAATTACAGACACGATGGCTAGGGCCGTATGAAATTAACGGAGTCCATGATAATGGCACGATTACTTTGAGCACCATCGATGGGTCTAGATCACCCTTTCTGGTCAATGGACACTGGCTGCGACTTTACCACCAGCCACTTTCAAAAGATTCTTTCTATCAAGAAGTAAGTAAAGACCCTACAGTGTAGATTTTGGCTGGCTGGGAGGGTAACCTAGCCACCCAAACTCCATAAATGATGTATTTTGTTTATACTGTACATAGTTTTCCAATTGAGTGGTTAGTTTTTCTTTGTTTTATAAAAAGTCATCTAGGAAACAAGAATCAGGACAGATAACTACAATTAGCACCCTTTTTTGTTCCATACTCCCATTTTGTCTTATCACACGAACTCTGCCTTTTACATGTTCATAACGATTCTTTTCCTTTTTCGCGCACCTGTTGTTCCTTTTTGAGCGAAACAACTGTTGTTCCTTTTCACGCAACTGATGTTCCTTTTCACGCGCCTGCTATTCATTTTTGAATGGAACAACTTCTTTTCCTTTTTCACGCGCCTGCTGTTCCTTTTTGAATGAAACAACTGCTGTTCATTTTCGCACAACTGATGTTCCTTTTTGCGTGCCTGCTCTTCCTTTTTGAACGGAACAACTGTTGTTCCTTTTTTTGCATGCCTGTTGTTCCTTTTTGAATGGAACAACCGTTGTTCCTTTTTCGTGTGCCTGCTGCTTCTTTAGAACGAAACAACTGTTGTTCCTTTTCGTGTGCCTGCTGTTCCTTTTTTAACGGAACAACTGTTGTTCCTTTTCGCGCGCCTGCTGCTCCTTTTGAACAGAACAAATGCTGTTCCTTTTTTCGCGCACCTAATGTTCCTTTTTTGAACGGAACAACTGATGTTCCTTTTCGCGCGATTGTCGTTCCCTTCTTTACTATTCAAACATTAGCCATTCCTCCGTAAGTGCGGCTTTCATCAAATAATTTTCACCAACACTGTTTCTAGTCATCATTACAACGATCTGTCATTATTTTGTGGATGGTCTCTCACACCTTATCAAAAAAAAATTCGTGGAATAATCTCTCTGAAATATATTAAACCTCATTCATAATCAATCGCCACCATAAGTTGTTTCTTTCCCTTATATATACAAATATACCTGAATGATATTCTGCCTCTATATTATAAGGAGTCTTAAGCACACTTTTACTTGGCATCTTTACACTTCCTTATACCATCCCTTACTCTTAAGGAGTAGATGAGCCTCCCTTAAAATATATATAATAAAATTTTCCCATAAAGAACGGGGGGTCTCATCACGAGCCAATCTACCACGATCATAGGATACTAATGTAAGTGACATTTCCACTATGGCTACCACACCGGGGTAATGGCCTTTGACACTTTCTTTTGTCAAAGGACAAGAAGTCTCATCACCAGTTGGCTTGTTCACTTAAGTTACAATCTAGTGAGTGGCATTATCATAATCTGGCTACCAAACCAGGGTAATGGTCTTCTTGGGAAAAGACAATTCAAATATTTATTAAGAAAAGATACAAACAAATAAAGATACACAATAAAAACCTTTTTTCATAAAGAACAGGGGGTCTCATCACGATCCAACCCACCACGATCATAGGATACTAACGTAAGTGACATTCCCACTATGGCTACCACACCAGGGCAATGGCCTTTGGCATTTTCTTTTGTCAAAGGAAAAGAGGTCTCATCAAGAGCTGGCTTGTTCACTTAAGTTATAATCTAGTGAGTGGCATTATCATCATCTGGCTACCAAACCAGGATAATGGTATTTTTGAAAAAAAATGATTCACATCTGTATTAAGGATAAAGGCTCATCTAAGGGTTAAAAGGAAACCCTGCCAAGGCTATGGATGTCTGTGGGTAGCAGCGGCTCTACCTGTGGTATGGAAGATTATCTCAAAATACCAAGTTTCTTCATGTCTCTAGATATCCTTTACTCAAATAATGAGGCTATCATATCAGTTATACTCAATCACCCAGAAAAGTAACAATATTATGCTATGTGGAATATTAAAAAAAATAAAAATGAACAGATTTAATTTATTTTTGATTGATTTATCCATAAATCATTTTTTTGAACATAGGTGTAATAAATTTACAAATTCCACACATCAAACAGACTATCGTTTAAATGGTTTTTGGTGGCACATGTTTTTTTTTAAATTATATATGATTAGTCCCTATCGGTGGCGGAAACACAATCATTACCTCTCACCCGAAAATACCTGCACTCATTACTTCCGCCTACACTGACGGTTGAGGATGACCTCTACATTAATGAGGGGGATGCTCGACACACTTCCCGACTAGATGTAATGATTGTAATAAATACGAAACCCATGTCTTTATACATTTGCCATCGCTAATATTTTCTATTTTTGGTATCTGCTTCTCCAAAGCTGGTCTAACCAAATTTGTAAACAAGAATGACAGTCGTTCTTTCTTTTTCACAGAAATATGGGTGGAAAAAGTGTGCACAGAGAGCCGACATTACTTTGGATTATAGAACAGGCAAGAGAAATCCTACATCGCCTAGGGTGGACCGAGTACTTCAGTCGCTTGCAAGGATATGACACAAACGTCACACTTGAATTCTTTTAAAACCTATAAGCATAAATATCTATGGTGCAAGGCGTACAAATATCAGTTACCCCAGAAATCGTAGCATAAGTCACAGGCCTCCCTAACACAGGAATTCAATGGACAGGGAAATACACGAAGCTGAGGGAAGCTGTGGAATCTTTCATAGAACCTGGGGAAGAATTGGATAAAAAAGGAAATTGACTTAATCCTAGTACCCTCAGTGAACCATGGAAGGAACTGGTGGGGATAGTTCAATGGTACCTCACCTGCGATGGACGATACGACATAATTCGACCTCTCCATCTCAAATTGTTGGCAGCCTTGAAGCAATGGTTAGTACTTAATCTATCTTTCTTCCTGAATACCATATTGCATGAAGTTTCCTTAAGAACACAAAAGTCCAAGGATCATGTGACTGTTATCAGCCACCACAGATTAATTAAACTAATAGTGGATAAAGCATTGAGCCAAATTCAGTTGACTTGGGAGAATCTGATTGAGGCCAATAGACCTCCAAAACTGGAGCAGGCGACTACCACCCAAAGAGAAATTCCACCGCCTTAAACCGAAGTTGAAGCAGACCCTGTTCAAATCACTAAGGCCCAGACCTCACAGACACAAGCATTAACAAAAAGGAAGAAGAGAATAATGGCTGCTCCTAGATCCCCTCCTAGGAAAAGGAAGAGAAGCAAACAAACTCAGGGAACAACTGAAGCAATTCAGGATGCAACAGAGCACCCTGAAGAACTTCAGAATTTCATAGAACAACCTCTATAGGAAAATGTTCAAGTAATTGAGCAAGCAGAGCAGACATCACAAAAGGATAATCAGGGAGACACCCAACCTGTAGCAGAGCACCTGACAAGACACTTTTTGAAGAGCTATGAGATAGAAATAGCTCAGGTTTTGGGGAACTTAGAACCTTAACTGACAGAGATGAAAATAATCTGGAAAAAGACCCAGAACCAGTCTCCTCTTCAAAACCAACTGAAGACTTTCTTGATATTGAAATTTATTTTCCAGACGACCCAACACATGAGGAATTTCTTCTTGAAATAAGAGACCCTCTTGGACAACCAGAGCACTTGGAAGGAACATAGGGACAACCATCTGCTGGCCGGAATGAAGAAGACCTCGAGATCCCTCATAAATAGAAATCAACCAAAAGCCAGAAACAAATTAGGAAATTAAAGAAAGAAAACAAATTGTTGAAGAAAAAGGCTAAGAGGGCTGGGGTATTAAAGAAGAAGGTGGGAAAACTCAAAGATATTATCAAATAATTGAGGAAACAATTAGAACTAGCAGAATGCAAGGGAGAAACCCTCTTCCTAAGAAAGCAGTTAGTACAACTTTTGTAGGGATACAGACAGACCCTGAGGACTTAGTGGTAGAAGAAGCAGTAGTTCAGGATGATGATGTAATTCCTGTAGAAATAAAAGAGATGGTTGATGCTGAGATACAGACAGACACTTTGATTTTAGAGGAAACAACTCAACTCTTTGAGAATAATGCTACTATTAGGAGACTGGAGGAAGAACTACTACAGTCTCAACAAACCCTGACTCAAAACAGAGGTGAATCACTGACTATAACAGAGAAATCCCAGGAACATAGTACTATCATGAATAGACTGGAAGTAGATCTTTCACAGACCCAACAAGCATTAACTCAATATAGGGAAGAGATGAGCACTATGGAAGAATACCAAGCATCTCAATCTCAAGCACATAGTGTCACCATCAATGGACTAAAGGCAGAACTTACACAAGCCCAACAAGAATTGGTCCAACACCAACATCGAATGGTAACCAGGACTAAATATCAAAGGGTTGTTAAAGAATTGAAGGGCATGACAACAACATAGGGTGAGACCTATGCTGCGCTCACTAGATCCCAAGAGAAGATAAAAAAGGTGCAAAACCAATTGGAAAATGCTTTGGAGAAAATCAAACACATCTATGATGTCTACTCTGATGCCATCAATTGTAGATCCCCTACCACTAATTATGTTTTATTATTGTTGGAACTGTATCTATTGTTGAGAGTGAAGGCCATCGGAGCAGGTAAACCCATTTCATTTGCCACTGTACTAGAATTTATTTCATATTTCAGAGATCAGGAAGAGAAGGTACAATACCTTATGTGTGAATTATATTTCCACAATTTCATTTTGGAAAAAGAGAGAGGAGACAACCCTGGTACCTTCATAGGGGACATACAGTTCCAGGCATTCCTATCCTTTACTAGGAACCAAGTCAGATGGGGTAAGGCTCACAAAATGTTCATAAATAGGGAAACTGATTTAGATCTTTGGATTAGAGGAGAGCTTCCAAACTCCTTCCCAGCCATCATGCGACATAATACCTTCATGAAAAGGGCGGGGGTTGTGGACTCATTGGCTCCTATCCATTTACATGTCATCCATTCAGGTATCACATATTTTAGAGAACTCAAGGAAGAAGCTCTTGCTGCTTCCAAGCTAAGATGGGATGCATCCTACGATGAGGTTAAAAGTAGAGAGCCCTTTGGATTTAGGAATTTCTTTGCAGCAACCTTCAGAGTGGAAAGGTATTCTAGACTACTCCAGGAGGAAGGACCTGCTTGGATGGGATGCATGTATAACCCCCCTCTCCTCTGGTTTCCTCAAGAAACTTACCAAAGGGATTATCAAATTAATAAAAAGAGACAGGACGCCGCTTTTGACGAAATCAAAAGAAACAATGGTTTCAGGAGACCTGGTGAACCCACTTTTCCTCTCTACAGTATAACTTCTCTACATGTAATATTCCAACTTGCATGAGGACATGCAAGAAGGTAATATGGGGGGGTATGTTGGGTTACGAAAAATGTATAAATATCTTCCTTTTTCCCACAGTTCATTATATGATTTTGATTGATTCTTCAGATAGTTAGGGATAAATAGGAAAGAACATGATTAATATGTCTCTTAGGGTTGTTATTGAATTTTTATTAAATAGATTTTAAATTACGATTGGAATGGTTTGATTTTGTTGCAGAATTGGATAAATAACTGTCAAAGATAACCAAAGAGATTTTGGCTATGCGCAAGCTATTGGAGGTTGAAGACTTTTTAGGTGCAAAGCAGTTTTGAAGATAATGCATTTTCTATATTGTAACTTTATAATAGTAAAGCAATCCTAAGGATATTTCGATCCTCAGGATAGCTTGATTTACCTAGACTATTGTAATATATAATAGGGTAATAGATCCAGAAAAAATAAGAAAAAAAATGCATTCAAGAATTTAGATTTAGAATTGCTCTGCGCAAGCAGTTTTTGTAAATGTTTCACCAGCTATGGAATCAATGAAAGTTTTGAGTGTTTCTACCATTTCTGTGTTCTGATTTTCTCATAGCAGTACTTCTGAAGACTGAGGGCCCAGTATGAAGGAGCTACTATCTCGTTCTGTAATTGTATTAGTTCGAAGTTTGATTTCCATTTTGTGATTCATATCTCTTTTACAATAGCCAAGGATAAATGCATAAGTGTGTTAATGATTTTATGATTGTTTGCATATAGAAGACATACATTTCCCTCAAGTATTAATGATTGTTGTTATGATTTCCATTTCTGAAGTTGTTGCTTGACAATTCCTCACATTTTCATCCGCGTTGTTCCTTTTCCTTAGATTTACGATTGTTGTTCCTTTCGGTTAAAGTTACAATAGTTGTTCCTTTCGGTAAAAGTTACAATAGTTGTTCCTTTCGGTAAAAGTTACATTAGTTGTCCCTTTCGATTAGATTACAATTGTTGTTTCTTTCTGTAGATAGAGTAATTCGTTATTTCCTTTCCAGTAATCAGAATTCATAATTGATAGTTAATTTTGCAAGTCCTTACTTAGATTCAATTACTGCTTTTTAGTTAAGTGAATTCAGTAGATTAATTAGTTCCTTTCCATTTTACAACATCTTAGTAATCAGATTTTGATTCCATTAGTTCTTAGAATCTTCGGTGAACGTTTGAGGAACTTGATTGTTGATGAACTCAGATTTGGTTTAGCTACACGATTTTAGGCTACCTGCATAGACTTTGCTGATATTCTTGAGATAAAAGACGAATCTCCGGGTTGATAGATTAATGTTAAACTAAGGTTGTTTTTAGGACATCTTTAGACACCAACAGAGATGATTGATTGTTTTATGCTCTAATTTCCCTTCTACCCATGTGTTACATATTTCTAGCATATTTTGTAAGATCTTTACAGATGATAGGTCATTCAATAACTTAACATAGGATTGCAAAAAAGTCTTTATGGTACTTACTTTCTCTAGATGTTGTTCTTTATTAGTATGGTCCATTGAGAATGGCATATTGTATATTGGTGGGTTCTGAGGTTGTTACGTGACTGATGTGAACACATCATTCTGCTTGAGACACAACTGTTTGGCCTCCTTAAATGTTTCCTTTTATTTCCACACATCAAAATACTTTTGTGGCTCAATGTTCTTCTTAACCCATTGGTGTTGATTTGGATTTCATGTTACTGCATTGGTTCCTGTCTTGGCTCCTCCTCGAGTGACTATATTGATGTTTCTCCCATCATCCCTGGCTTCTGCAGGGATCCATTGGAATTCTGGTTGTTCTGTTTTCTTTTTTCCTGGATCTTCCCCAAGAGTGTTGGGTAGTCTTCTGTGTCATGGTCTTCTACGCGAAAGTACATACATGTCGCTAGTGGGAGTGGACAATCCCTTGCATAATGTCCTAGTTGTTGGAAATTGTGACATAATGTTGGTCCTCTACCTCATCCAAATCATCCTCTGCCTCATCCTCCACCTCTATATCCACCTCGATCTCCTCGTGGTGCATTGTACTGAGGTATCTGGTTATACTGCGTAGGTTTATACTATGGTTGCAAATTATTATACTGTGATTGCGCATTGTTGTATTGTTGTTGCACATTGTTGTATGGTTTTTGTACTTTGTTGAACTGAGTTGCATATTTTCCTATCATCATTTTTTCTTACACCCTATAAGTATCTGAAGTTCTTTCTCTCATCAGCTCCATCGTTCTACAGTCCTTATCATCATGACCCACTGATTTGCAGAAATTGCAATATGAACTTTTTGGTACTATCTTATATTTATGCAGCATTGGACAATGATATGGATCATTCCCATACGTTTTACAAATATCGCACCATGGTCCTCCTGTTGGGAATGGGTTTGGCACCCCTGTCAACATGTACTACGTGAAATTTGGACATTCATTCTTATACTATCCTTCTATCTTGCATAGGGTACACCAAACAACTTCTATTTTCTATTTACTCTTATTCTGGTTAAGTTGAAATGTTATATTCTTCAAATCCTCCTTCAGATCCTTTATTGTTATATCTATCTGATGATAATGGTTCTCTTCCAGTTGTAAGGCTGTCTGCAAAGCCTTTTCCTGAGTTTGGAACTTCTGTTGTCTTGATGGGTATTTAAAATGTGGTAACAATGAGTTCAAAAATAAATGCCTATGTTGCATGTCAGTAATTGCATATTTCAACTTGCCTTTTAGTCATTTGAACATCTGATCAATCTCCCAAACAGATTCACCTAGTTTTTTTTTCTGATTTCAATCATTTCATTCATATATTGGTCTTCTAAGTCGGGCTTATGAAATTCATTTACCAATAGTTTTTCACGTCTGCAATAGTCTTTGTTATTCCCCGTGGACTATTTATATCTAGGCTCATATACCAGTCCAATGTGTGGTCTCTTAGTGTAATAGATAAATGCACAACAATTGTATCCTCATCTATGATTTTCTTTTCTTCTTAGATCTTCTCACAGATGAATAAGTGTTTTTCAGGGTCCTCTGATGTCTCTCCCCGAAATTTTGGCAATTTGATCGTGGGATCATGTCCTGCCATTTTGAACTGTGTTGAACTACTACCTTTGCGCGATGTAGATAAATGATTGTTACTTCCTAAACTTGATCCTCCAGTTGATTCTCCTTGATTGTATGTGTTTCCTATTGTGTTTCTTCCACTAAAATCTAGTTGTCTAAATGCTGGTGTTCTTTCTGGTGTATTAGTTGCACATGGGGTTGTAGGTTCCACACTAACGGTGATCTGGATTGGAGTTTTGCCTTATGTTCTTGACCTTGGACCACTTGTTTTCCTTTCATATGTTGCATGTAGGATTTCCTCAATCTTCTCCACAATCCATAGATCCTCTACCTCTTCTTCATTGCTTGCCAAGCCCTCTTTATTAGCTATGGCTCTCTTCTTGTTATTCATTTTATATTGGTAGGGTATTCCACTGCACGTCTTTCCAGCTTATGCCATTATCTTCTTTATCTGATATTATTCCATCATGATTGGGTCCATAGCCTCCTTCTTTCCTTTATCCATCTCCTTTTCAATATCACAACCTCATGTCAGTGCTTCCACCCCTTCCACCATGCACGCAGGGAAGTTTAGTTGTCTGATTCCATGGTAATCACACAGTTGTCATACAATAAAATCTTGATTGAAGTATACAATGATCTGATATACCTACCTCTGGATCCCTTTAGAAAATCTTGCTCTGCTGCGGTGTAGGACTTCGCGGTATCTACTACAAATTCGGTGATAAACCCTGCAACAATATTGTCTAACTAGAAATCTACTACGCACATAAATTTGTTATTAACTTGTTGTAACTACGTAATTTCCTCAGGATTCCACTCCAGTTGTCTGATTCTATTTTTAGGTTGGTTCTCCTTTAATCTCAATACCCACTCATGCAACAAATGCGGGAAATCACAGAAAAATACCTCATGCAAGTTTCTAAACACGTATTTGTCGAGATATTTGCGTAGTGTTAACTTAGGTTTTTGTTGTCCTTCTACGCAAACTCAAGTTCCTTTTTTTCAACCATCTTTCAATATCCACCTTCATTGGATTCCATGGCCTGAACATTCCCTTCTATACTTTCATTCTCCACACGTTTCTTCCACAGATCCTGTCCATTCAATCCTGGGCAGTTCCATCCAATAACATAACCATTTGTTGGTTACTTCTCTTTCTTTTCTTGGGCTGACCCAGGTTCAGATCTCAACATGCTTCCAACAAAGCCCTAAAAAACTATCAGCCCTCCTGGTAAACTAGAAGGCAATGCTGCGCACAGGGTGCACAACATAGTCTCACTCGAGATAACTTTTATGGGTGACTGCAATGCTCAAGATCTTGCAGTCTAGTAATGAGTGGGGATACATTCTTATGCCTTATCCTGGTTAGTTAGTCAAGTACTCCTATGTTTTTTTCATCTTTAAACCTATGCATGCATGCTAATAATTCTAATTTAACCATTCATTCACAAGCTAATAATCAACAAAAAGTAACCATTCATTAACAATCACACATAACACTCAAGTTTACCGTGGTTCACCCACTCTTGGGGCTACATCCACAAAGATATGGATATATGCTCTTTTATTTATTCTTCTACAAAATATTGCGCTGCACACATTGCATATTTAGTAATACAATCAATATGAGGGAAAGAACCCTCTATGAGGCGAACTAGATCACACCAGACTCCTCATCCTATGACCTAACCCTCACATACTACCTTACTCGACGCCTCTACAAGACTTATTATAGTTGACAACATAAATCATCCTCTACCACAACAATAACCATAACTACAAACATAACCCTTTTTTTTTCTCTAGACCTCCACCCTAACCATATTATGGTTAGGCTTGCTTTCCTACACGCCACATTTTTTTTCCTCTTGCATGCTGCTTTTCCTTCTTTTTTTGCATGTTGCTTTCTTGCCACCTGTTGCGCGCGCTCCAAAATTAGGTCACTTGTTTCCAAGTTTAGGTCACTTGTTTCCAAGTTTAGGTATTTCCCTAAAACAAATCCTTCTCCAAAAAATAGGTATGTTCCCAAACTAGACTTCCTTCTCAAAATAGGCATGTTCCCAACAAAACTTCATCGATACTCAAGTGTTGGCAGCGAAATCATGGGGTAGTGAAACTTAAGTCCTACCCAATGGTTCCCATGCGTCTTCAAACATTAGATGTACATGCCTATCTGTTTTAATGCCACTACAAAGTTATGGTAATTGAAAGCATCTTTTTGTCTGATCTCTTGTGTCCCCTATTCCCATCGATGCATGCTCCCTTGCAGAGCATTTCATAGCAGAGATGTTATGCGTTCAGAGCATTCATTGATGGCCTCTTCATGATTCCAGGCCATGAATGGCCCATGTGTCATGGAATTATCCCAAATGAAATGTGATATGAGAATGACCTTAGGGTTATGGAATTCTCCCCTTATCCACATATCACTTATCTCATTTTTCTGGGCTATTTTAAGATCACTATCCCATTGAGCATGGTTTCTCATGAATGATGTGAACACCCTTAGTTGTATATTTAATACAAAGTGAATTTGATTCCATTTCAGCTCAAAATGTAAGACAATGTTGTGTTGATAAAGCTCGCACAACATATTCATGTCTTCTACTACTACTGTAGTACACTTCCAAGAAGTCATTTGTTGAGGTGATCATATAGGGCCTGCATATTGATATTACTCTGAATTGAAATAAGAATTATCATGCATGAATATAGAGTAGGATGGAGAAGGTTCTTTACAACTAAGGATGGTCCCCAACAGAGAGTTCATTTTCCTATTATCCTCCTTCAGGAGCTACACTTGTGTATGAAGTTTAGAGGTCTTCCTCATGTCTTTCTTCCATTTCTCCCATATGTCTCGATGAATAACCAATTGCTCAACCCACCTCTACCTCAATTTATAGATGTCTCGTCGACGTTCTTCCAGAGGGATTGCCCCTCTTTCATAAGCCTCAACCATGTTCCTCCATTTTTCCAATTGGGCTCTAAACCCAAAATCAATGTTAATATTGATTGGATTCCAATTTCCTCTGTAAGGATTTATGTCTGAGTTTGTTGGTTAACATTTTCAGGAGGTATTTACTCCTTTGTTTAAGTCCCAACATCTACTTGTTTAGGGGGTACCACTTCCTTTTTTTTTGTTTCTTGTTCCCTGGTCATGACCTCCTTAGTTTGGGTTTCACTGTCCATGAATTCCACTAATTTCTTAGCTAATTCTTCATGTGTAGATCTGACAGATTATTCTTCTAATTTGTCACATACCTAGTCCTAGCCACTTGAGCTAGGTAGTATATACTTGTTGGTCCCCCTTGTAATATTTCTCTCATATGTTTTATTTTCTTTTTCATCCTTTGATTAATTTCTCTTAATTTGAAATTTTGTTCGATAAGGGTAGAGTACAAAGGCTAGTGAGGTTTACCTAGAATATGCCTTGGTTTCTTGTTCTTGGGAGACTTCTTTATCGATGTTTCCACATGCTTTCCTCCCTCATTTTTACATTGCAACAAAGTCCATTTCTTAACCATGATTTGCAACAGAATATGAGTCATTCTTTCCTTCTTTAGGGAATGCGTCCTCCCCCACTGGTTCTTCAGGGAAATCCCTTCCCTCAATTGACTCTTCCTCCCTTGCTAGTTCTTGTGTGGAAGCAGGGGGTTCTGTCTCCATTGTACCTAATTTCTCTATTAGTCTAACTTTCCCTGCTGGTTCTTATGTGGCAATAGGGATTTTTGTCTCCATTGTACCTAATTCCTTTGTTAGTCCAACTTCCCTTGTTGGTTCTTGTGTGACAGTAGGGGTCTCTTCTTGTTGTGATGTTGACTAGACCCTTTCAGTTGGTTCTTTTGTTTCAATAGGAACGACCAGTCTGGATGAGGACCATGTCATCTTTTTCTTAGGAACAACTACTTCTATTATTGTCTTCCTCTTATTTGAGGGTATTTTATCGGACAAATCAGTAAATGCGGACACAATCTAATCTTCCTAACTTCAACAAAAATCTAGAACAAAACATGGCAGAATATAAACTTCACCTTATAATTCATTGTCATGTAAACTAGTTTAGAAAGGGACAAATGACATAACTTTTAAATGACGTTTGATCCTCACTAGTGTCATCCTTGTCGCTCCATCTTTGGATTTGTGGGATGGTGAACCTGTTTAAGAAGCACAAACCAACAAAGAGATAGAACAACGATATATATATATTCCAATCAATTCTATGTATAAGATAAAGGAGTTATACAATAAAAGTAAAGACACCTTTATAGGGAAGAAATGTATTGCTGCATTATATTAAAAGAAGGTGGAGAATACAACCCGTTGATGATTAAAATCGCAACAAGGATTTCACCTACAAAGTATTACTAAAATTCTATTAAATTTTAAGCTAAATGATATATATAATACTAGTAGGTGGGACCCCCTTGGATATTGGAGGATCAGCCTTGGTTCTTATTTGATGTTTTTACTGTTGTTCAACACTGCTTACAGGTTTGAGCATGATTGATGATCAATGTTGGTTCTATTCCCGACAAATGGATGATGAATAATGCATGTCTGTTCTCTTACTCTAGGATCGAATTTTATGTCATAATGGCTTATGATATCCATTGTTACCCTTGCTATTTACTCCTTGATTTATTACTTGTGACACCTGCAAAAGATACATGTTAGTAACAACAAAAGAGCAATTGAAAATAAATGAAGCAATATGAATAAAATCCAAAATAAAGGGACTATGCTACTATGCTACACGATGTTGCACTATGCATTTGAAGTTTAAATGGATTGTTATTAGTCCTACTAACAGGGTTAGTGGCTATATGATTTATTGGATTATATGGAAAAACATGTGATGCACACTATGGTGTGGTTGGCAATGGTTAATGTAACATAGGGTGGTGCATTTTGGATGTTGGTCTCGATGCAGGGTTTAATTAAATGAGTTAATGGAATGGTTGGATGGCACATACTAAGTGATTGAAGGAGTAAAGGATGGAAGCGACGTGCATTTACTGCACGTCACTCCATACCTCTCTCATTGGCCGTCACCCTAACTTGGCTATTGTTCAATGGTGTTTCTCTGTGGTTAAGCTCCGATTTTTAGGCAAGGGAAGAACTGCTCAACCAAGCTCGCATTTTAAAGGATTTTGGTTACAGGTATGTCTTTTTCTCCATCCATGAACCCACTCTGGTTATGAAATAGATATTGGCTCGGTGATGTATGGGTCTGTGCTTTTCTTGAGACTGAAAACTGTGTAAACTTGTGCTATTTGTCTGAAATGGATGGTTTGTGTGGTTTTCATTACAATGATGGTCGAAGTCACAGGTTCATTGATTGTTTTGAGTGCTAGAAGCTATGAAGTCTCTCTGTCATCCTTATTGTTTTTTATTGAAGGGTTTCACTTGGTCCAGATTGGCTGGCTATCTCCACACGTTTCTTGTCACCATACCTAGTCTTTTCACTGTTATGAGGTTGTTGGGTTTGATTTCAAACCACCCTATGTTACTGCGTATCATTTCACCTGGGTATGAGATCGTTCATGCTATTGATGCTTGCACAGTGGGTTATGATGGCCATTATGCCAAGGGGATTTCTTGAAGGTTGATTGTTATTTCATGGCTCTATTTTATATCAGCATTACTTGGGTTGATTGGGGAAAACCATGAGGGTCATGCTCTACGTGTTCTGGGTGTTATTTGTTGGCCTAGAGGGACCTCTGCTCCTCTATTCATGCTCTCTCCTACCAGTTGAAATATCTCCTTGTCCTGCAAAGCTATGGGTGATATGTCCTGTGTGTACACCGTGTTGTCCCAAATGTTTCTCACCTGTTGTTGGTGGTCATTTCCAACCTCCCTGTGTTGGTGACTTAGAGCCCACCCTTGTTTATTTAAGCCCGATTTTGATAAAGGAACAATTATTTTTGGTCGAGCACATGGTCGACTGTTATGATTTGGTGGAGTATCGTCAACAATGGTTTACTATTGGTTGTCCCTTATTAATAGTGTTGACAATGTTTTTTGTGATTGGTTTACAATCACTGTATTCTTTTATTATGGAAATTGATTCGATTAATCAACACGGTTTTATGGTTGATCATGAATATGCATCTTTTCTTTATGCATTGGGTTGTGTGTTTCCGCAACGTGATATAGGTTGAAATAAGGGTTGTTGTTATTGTGTGTTTTAATTTCCCCTCAGGATTAACGCTATTTAAAATTGTGATGTTGTGGCATGGTTGTCCACTGTATATGTTATGGATATCATTTCATTACTCCATCATAGATAGGCACGAATTTATAAAAGTATGGTTTTGTTGCAATTTGATTATTAAATTTATTAGAGGAATGGAACCGGGCATGATTTTTGTGTCTTTGTTTGATTTGAAGAAATAATTCATGGACAGTGGTTGATGTGTTGATGGAGTAGAGTGGAAACAAGTGACTGTGTGCTCATTTAGAAATTGTTTTAAAAATTAAAAGGGACAAATGTGAAGAAACATAACTCTTGTACAGGTTGTTTGGAAGGCATATTGTTTGAGTTTGATGACACTGTGTTAAAGATTTAATTACGGACAGTGAACACGTTAATTCACAAGAATGATTAAATTATGCACAATAGTTCTTAAATTGATCACAATGAATATTTGGTTAGTGTTGGATCTTTTGCATTTGATATAGAATGGTTTTATGGATTACTCAATTAAATTTTATGAATAATATCCACTCTCCTCCCTACCATTATTTCACTTTTCGCTAATTACAATCCCCTCGCCTTCCCATATTCATTTTTCACTCCCCGCTCCTAAAATTTAATCACAGTTAATAGAATTTTGTATTGTGACAATTTGAAATCGTAGTTTCTTGGATGGTTACAGTGACATGTTCCTTGGTTTACATTACAGTTGATTGTTTATTGTCTGTGAGTAGTAACCATGATCCTTTTCTCCCTCATTTTAACATGTTTCGCTCAATACAAACCCCTCGCATATCCCAGAACCTTTGTTCACCCCCTGCTCATTGACATCGGTAAACAATTTGTATGGATTTGATTGCATGAGTCTGAAATGTTGCTGAGCCAAAATTTATTTCATATTTAAAAAAGAGTTGTCATGTATGGTTGATAAACATAATATTTGCTAATCAATTATGTATACAGGAATGAGATTTTCAAGCAAAAGGTTGAAAACCAAAGCCCACCATGCCCCTAACAAAGGGAAAGCCACTACTGCCCCTTCCTCACCTTCAAATGATTCTGATAAATCCGTGTCCTCCCGCATGCATTTGAGGAACTATTTCTCTCATGTGATCAACGAGATTAAGCCTAAAGGCTCCACACAACCTAAGGAAAATTCATAGAGATTAAAAGGTGATAGCAACAACAAGGGAAATATTGTCTCACAGACCGGACAACATGGATTTAAAGTTTTATTTATTTATTGTTGATAACAATTAACTTCAGAAGTTTTGGACAACATGTTTTTTGGATATATAAGTAATATATTTTTGGAAATAATTTCAAATATCAATGAGATAAATTGTCAAACATGAATGTGATGATGGGAGTCACAAGGAGGGATGTTTTGTTTAATTGAATAGTTATGTTATGATTGTTAAGAGCTAAAGGGGAGTCACAAGGGGTCCCACCTACTAGTTATTATTTATTTAAAACCCTTATTATGATTTATTACTTTTCCCCCTAACTAAAAAGTTGGTTGAGCTTTTTTGTTAACTTAACTAATGAAGTAGTTCAACTACTTCAACCAATTCTAATTCGCTTAAAGGAAAAAGGAAAGGTAGGAACAAGAGGAAGATAGAAGGAGAAGCATATTAAGGTTTGCTTTTTGAGTTTGTGTTGAGATAGTTCAGTTTTCATTCATTCCTTAATTGATCATAAGACTAATTATTTTTTATGATAGCAGGGTCTTATTGTAGACAACAAGATTTAGGGTTGAATTACATCATTTAGACACTTGATTTTCAGAGGTGTTGATCTATCTTTGATAGTCGGTGTAGACTTGTCTGTTTGTGAATTAGTTTTCATGACTGTCAAAGGCTATTGTGCAAAGTCGAGTGGGTAGAAATATGTGGCAAGATGATCCATCTTTTAGAGTTCAGTTTTTTATTTTCTGTCAGAGGTCCCTTTGTATGTTTCATCGGGGACATCTAAGTTTGACTTTGGTCCAAAACTTCTTCATGAAATTTTGTAAAGAGAATGACTCTTTGATGAATTGGAATGAAATAAAGGATTTATTTATGTATCATATTTCTTGATTATCATCTTGGTGTCTTTACTTTTGTCTCTACATTTATTTCAGCAACTGTTATATTCATAAAATTATATAAATAATGAATTTTCCAACAAGATTTTATTCATAAAAAGACTATCCTAAGCACTTGTAATCAATACTTGCGAGTTAGGATATTATTTTTTATGGCTATAAACATATGATGACATTCCCGTCTATTTTTATTTAGCCAAGCAGAATCTGAAAATGCTTGAGTAAGATCATTTCATATCTTTTCCTCAACATTTATTTGACGACCATACTGGGGAGATCTTCAATATCTCTCTGGTTAATTTTATGGTTGATTAGCATCGATACATATATTTTTTTGATTTTTATTCTTTGACTATTTTATTTATTAATGACTGTGCCTGTTGCAAGGCATCCCAATATTGAGCGAGATATTAGTGCCCAAGAACGTTGGAAGCTAGACGTAGACAACCTAGAAATCAGCAGTAACCTTCTTGTTCCTTCAGTTTTGGCCCTTCTTTCATGTCCTTAGACTCTCATGGTTCTAGAAGAAGAAGAGTCTTATCACCCAAAATTAATCCTATTGACAAAATAGGAAGAAGGAATGTTGTGTTATATACCCAACAAAGTTCTCTAAGGATAACTTTGTTTGATTCTTCAAGTTCGTCTTTTTATCCTTCACATATCATCCACAAGATGACATCTAGTGGTGGCTCTGGTGGCTATGGAAGTGCTTCCTCTTCTCAGTATTCATATTCGTCAGTGATTGGTAGCTTATATAGCCACCATATCCCTATCCAATCTACCACAAATCCCACCAAAGTCATTAAAAAGTATGGGCTTTTTCAATTTGAAGAAGACGCCACAACCACACTGTGGCATGTATCATCTCCTCTTAAACTAGCACCTGCTACTCATCCACTTCCTAAATTCAAAGAACATCTTCCCAGGTTTTCAGGAAATAACACTGTCACTACAAATGAACACCTGGTGGCATTTTCTAATGCTTGTCACAACATAGGGGCCAATGACAATGATACTTGCATGCGCTTATTCGTCAATTCCTTGGAGGCAAAGGCCGCGACCGATTTCTTTGATCTTCCTCCTAATATTTTGTCTACTTGGGAGGAGTTAATATATTGGTTTAGATCCACTTATGGGAAATCTAAAATCCCAGCTGAGAAGTTATGGGAATATAATAACATCGCCTATAAGGATGGTGAGACCATAAAGTCCTTCAACTTGCATTTTAATAAGTTATACAATCAGATCCCTAAACTCATTCAACCTTAGAAACAAGTTGCTTTCATGCATTACTATAATGGATTACCTTCCCCCTATCGTCATAGGCTCAAGGAAAAAGCAATTGATAATCTTGGTTCCGCTCTCCATACTTTTTTAGAGTATGAAGAACAACTTGAACGAACAAGTCTTCCCCAGGGAGAATCAGTTAAACAGACAGACATGTCTGCCCTCTTACAACTAGTACAAGATATGAATATGCATATGATAGCATATGAGCGAAAAGGAACTGTCTCCCCTCTCACCCCTGGAACTTCATCCTCTTATGCACCCCCATTTAGGAATCCAATTGAAAATAATTTTCAACCTAAAGCTATCTTGCCTCGTAGTTGGTGTAACTTTTGCGAGGAACACCAAGAAGAAGCCATATCTGAGGTAAGGAAGAGTGCCATAGATAATATATTTGGTAAAAGACCATAAATTACCATTTATGTTCTAGATTTCACAGAGCCAAAAGATGTTATGATCATTAATACTAGGAACAAATCCTATGCTCCCAAGGTAAAATTTGATTCTCCCCGCAATTCTTCTAGCTCGATCTCATCCTCACCTGCTACTACTGTTTAGGTACCTAAGGTTCCTGAAAGTCAAGGAATTAATTCCCCTCTCCCCTCTTCTAAATATAATATCCTAAATCAGTTGGCTAACATCAAAGCAGATGCAACCCTTATGGACATGGTTTTTGTCCCTGAAAAACAGAGGCATCTGAAACAATTCATGGAAGGAAAATATTTGGTTGTAGCCAACCTCTCTGAAGAGGCAAACAAAGAGGATTCATCTGCAAATAAAGTAGTTGTACATAACTTTAGATACCCTGTAAAAAATCCCCCTTTTTATATCTCTGTAAATATTATGGATAAGATCGCCCACTGTTGCCTCATTGAAGGCGGTTCGAGCCCAAGTGTGATGTTGAAGATTATTATGGAAGAGCTAGGCTTGTCTTGTAAAAATGAAAATGCCAAAATCATGCTCTCCTATAATAGACTACAACAAACGACCATAGGTGAGATTAAGGATATGACCTTAGTTTTGTGCGCACACCCTGAAATAAGGACGACCCTTAGTATTCAGGTAATCGATATGCCAATAAGCAATTACTCAATCATCTTGGGAAGAGATTGGAAATCCTTGATAGGTGGATACCTCTCACTTGACAAAACACATTTATCCGTTCCTCGGAATGGTAAAAATATTATAGTCCTTAGAGAGGGAAGGATTTCACCTTACATAGAGAGTGTCCCAGAGCCTAATGTAAACTATATCAAAGAGGACCTAGGGGTGTATTCCATCATTGTTGAGGAGGATAACATTACCTTGGAAAAAATTGATTTAGATGATGGTATGTGGCACATGCACTTTGATGGTTCATGCTCTAATGAAGGTAAAAAAGCTGGCATTATCTTGATTTCTACTGTAGGAAAAATCCATAACTTTTCTTATATGTTGGAGTTTGCTTGCACAAAAAATGTCAATGAATTTGAAGCTTTGTTATTGGGCATTGAGAATACCTATAATCTTGGTTGTGGTCACCTTTCAGTTTTTGGGGATTCCGAGCTTGTTGTGAACCTTGTACGTAAAATTTACTCTCTTAGAAACAAGTTGATGAAACGATACACCCAAACTGTTTGGGTGCTTATCTTGAACCTTTTATCTTTCAACATCACTCATGTTAAGAGGGAGCTAAACTCAATGGATGATCAGTTCGTTGTTTTTGCAACCTCTCCTAATCAACAAATTTTGCCTCACATACCTGATTATACCTTTCAATCTTTGTATCGTCCACATATCCTCGACAATATAGAATCTTGTCAGGTATTCCCTAACGATGAGAGAATTTGTGCTTTCATTCAAAATGAACCTTTTAAGCCTAAGGAAATTATATCTATAGAAGATAACAAGATTCCTAAGAGCTTGAATCCTCTAGAGAGTTCGTTTTCATCGAGTGATGTAGGCAATAAAGAGAAACAAAAAGAAGAGGATTCGAAAAGGAAGGTGGGTGAAACCATCTCCTTGAACATTGGGACACCTGAGAATCCAAAGAATGTTAAAATAGGTGCCAAATGTTCAGATGAAGAGAAAATGAAGTTTGCCAAGCTACTTGGTGAATTTCAAGATGTTTTTGCTTGGTCTTATGAGGATCTTCGTGGTTTTGATCCTGGTATTATACAACATGTCATCCCCATTAAGGAAGGCATAAAACCGGTTAGGAAAAAACAAAGACCTATCAACCCTGTGCTAGAAGCAACTATTCGAAAGGAGTTGGAAAAACTCTTGAAGGTCGAAATTATCTTTCCAGTCAAGTACTCTGAATGGGTTTCAAATTTGGTTCATGTTCAGAAAACAATCGGTCAGATCAGATTATGCATTGATTTTTGTGCATTAAATCAAGCTCGTATTGTTGGCACAGGGGCAGACCCAGGGTTGAATGCTACAATAGCGCACCACCAAAACCCTAACTACCGTCCCTTTCAGAAACACCTGCGAAGTAGATGAAGTCTCACCCGAGGTAGAGGCACGAGAGGTTGCAGGACTCATATGTATGCAACCTTAGCCGGGACATAGATATGTGATTCTAACACTTAAAAAAGAACTTAGAAATTAATCTTCATCAATATTCAGTTCTTAGTAATAGCGCAGACGTACCCAAATTACAGAGTATTGCAGTATGCAACCAGATCCATCATCTAATAACACTTAACATAAAAGGAACAAATTAGATCTAGCAAATTCAAGCACTAAGCACATCCATATAGGTCAGATCTAGCATTCATTCACATGATTAGGCACAAAGCAACATCAGATCTATCTAAAATTCATCACATAGAAACACATCGATACATCGCACAAAGAAGAGCAACACAACATGTACGTGGTTCACCCCCACCCTGGGGCTACGCCCACCAACTCTTCTTCTTTATTAGTGTTTTCAATCAGTTACAACACACAGTCACCAAAAACCCTTATGCGCATAGGATAGAAGATCTGTGCATCTCGCTAGATCCTTCTTCCTTGCGTTGTAGCACAAAGCCTTCTATAATCTGTATCATAACTTGCACTTATCTTTGTAACCCTTCTACAATCATGCACAGAGCACTACTAGCACTTAGCTTACATCACATAGATAGGCTATCGTCCTCTTACTTAATTTTCCTAGACATCTATTTATCCATACAAAAGTGGGCCTAAGCGTGGGTGAACCCATGGGTCGACATCCCTTTCCCATTACATTGTCCCAAAACCCCAAAAGGGGCCCTAAAGTGGGCCGAGATGCCATGATATCTACTTCGTCTGGCGCTCCATCTTTGACAGGTTGTCAAAGTCCCAAAAATAGTCAAATATGACCAAGTGTTCCTCAAAACTTGGTCAAGGGCCAACAAGCCCCCAACACTCACCTGTGACTCGTCCCGATTCACTCTGTTCTAAGCAATTTCGCTTCGAACGCCTCGATCTTGGCTCGAGCTACTTTGATCTGCTGCAATGCTACTACTTCTTGCTCAGTGAACTCTTGAATAAGTGCATCATTGACTGGTCCTTTAAGG
>SNQJ01S0008433.1:14102-34230 GCA_010110895.2 Picea sitchensis | reverse complement strand
CTCAACTGGTGACAAGGCCTTTAGTTGCGCTTGTAACATGTCTACCTGCTGTTGTGCGTGTTGGAGCTGCGACTCTAACGCCTATAATTCTGGATTTTCCGTGAGGCTTTCATACGTCTGGGCGCTTCTGGAGCTCAGCTGCTTATATTCCAATGCAAATGCTTTTAGTTGGTCAACTGCGCTTCGGGTAGTGGCCTCTCTTAGATCTCTTATTTCTTGAGGTGTCTCAGGCATAGTGCAAAGTTACAGGTCTGCGATGCGTTGTTGAAGTTGTTGGATCACTCCTTCCAGTTGTGCCACCTATTGTGGAACTCATTCTTCTATCTGGACTTCGATGATTGTCACATAGTGAAGTTCTCTATGAACCCGTTCTTGTACTTTGAGTTTCTCTGCGAGAAACTGTTCCCTGTCTTGTTGTAGTGTTGCTTTCTCTTCCTCCCACTTTGCTTGAAGAGCTAGTTTTTCTTATTCTTCATTACTGCGTTGTTCTAGCATATCTTTTTGTGCCTGTGCCAAAGCTTGGGTAGCTTACGCTGTCTCTTCCTAAGCTCGTCGAAGGTGAGCTTCAACTTTATTGGCAATCTGGTGCAGTTGGGCTGGCTCATCTCCTGGTTCTTCTGTTCCACTTGTCGAGGGTGCAATAGAAACTGTGGCTGGATTGTAGTTCCTGTTGCACTTCTCGAAGTTCACCCTTGATTCGGCTAAATACCTCCTCCTGCTTCGCTTCTTTCTTTTCCACGATCTCTAATGAAGAATCATTCAACCCAACGACTAAGAAGTCAAAGTCATCTGAGGTGAGGGCAGTCTTAAACGTAGCCCTAGTGGCTCTAGCTTTCTTTCGGGATGAAGGATTTGGTGGGGTAACCTTCCTTTTCTTAGTTGGATCCTCTTCATCTCTAGGCGGAGTAACTTCACCTTTTTGTTGATCGAATTATGTGCCACCTAGTTCTCCACCATCATCTCCCTACTCAGGTGAGGTCGAAGATGTATCCACCGATGTGCTATGGACATCATGCACTTCATCATTTTTCTTCGTTTTACTTGGTCCAAGTGTGTCCGGCATAGTTTCAGGACTATCCACATCGAACATCTATGCGGGGTCCGCTGTAACAAGGAGGTTTTCCGACCATTCCTTGGTAATCTCCTCCAAGTCATCTTCTGTCAATTTGTAATATGAATGGAGTTGTTGTTTATGATCATTAGTGTGCGCTGTAATGTAGGTGAAGTGGCGGTCCGTGCTGAACTTCATCAAGGGTCTAAACCTGTAAAGTGTGTTCGGGGTGATGCACGGTGTAGACTAGATTTCGATCTTCAATTGGTTATAGTAGGCGTGGAAGATGACATTGCACTGTCACTGTTTTCACATGTCGCTGGAATACCACAACGTACATAACTTCGCGACTAGTGGTTCGAAGGGTTCTATATCTGGGAAAGTGGCACCTTCTGGTAGCTCCCAGGCAATGAAAGTGATTAGTATGAGAATCCAACTAAAGTGGAAGTCATACCCTTGGTCTTGCGCTTCTCTGCAATCAATCTCTAGTTGGTTGACAAGGTACTGCACCCAGTTCATTTGTAATCTTTCTGCGCACTTCCCTGCGAGGTCGACCACGAATCCAATCACCTAAGTTAGTCTATTCTTATGAACTAACTTGTCGACGATCAGCTGATAGGAAAGGTGCACTGCACCACTCTGGATAGAGGCTACCTTGTAGCCTTGCGTGCCCTTCTCGACATCGCCATAGGTTTCCTTAATTCTGTACGCTAATGCTCGGTCGGAGGTCTTGCCAGGGTAGAACTTTTGTGGGTCAGGGTCTTGCATGCTAAGCCCTGTGATCCGATTGATCAAGGTCAGATCCATAGTGATGTGTCAATTTAGCCATAGTTATCCTCTGTGATAGTAAGATAGAAGCAACTTTACGCATGCATTCACCTCCTGGTGTCTGCCAAAGTGCAGGATCTTCATAAAATTCAACAATGTAGACTGCGCGAGGTTTTGGGTCCAAGACTGCGAGACGATCTTTGAGTTCTTTCTCTTCATCTTCATTAGATACTTGTGTGGGGCACGCATACTGTAGAATTTCCTGTCACCGAGGTTGAAGTCACTAAACTTCAATGCTGCGATCTTGCTTGATTGGCTCGAACTGTGCGCACCCCTTTCAGAAGGCACACGGTGATCAAAGTATACTTGAAGTCTTTGGGTACACTGTCGCGGTTAATTCCACCTCTCAGAGGTGGTATGTAAGTCAGCATAATGAGTGGAATAATATTGGCATTCCCAATGTCGTCTCTGTGCTTTGTTCTTGTCTTTGTCGTGGTTTGGGAAAGTCCTGCTCCGCGAGAAGTTGAGGGAGAAGCTTGGACTCCTCCTGTTGATGACACTTGCACACCTAAAAACATCCTTCTTTCTGACATTACTCTCTCAGTCATTAATTCAACAAGAACTTCTTCGACTGCTTTCTCTACTACGTTGAGCTCGTCTGACATACAAGCACGGGTTCGATTAGATCGGGTGTGAAATGGATTCAGAAATTGCAGTGGAGGGTATGGGAAAAAGGCGATGATCACAATGCAAAATAATCTCGGGCTATGGGCTCAAGTTCTTAGTTAGAAAAAGGTATTCTCGGTGCATGGCACGGTGGACTAAGTAAGAAAGATAGCAATGGTCTTCTTGCAATGGTTATGAGGTGCCATTAACTCATGTTTTGTCTGTTATGGTGCGGTATGATGGTATAGTGGTGAACCATCAATGCTTTTCGACCCGTTCAGAGGGGCAGTCGAACGGTTATATCAGCTTCCAATGGATATATTGCTTCTCCTTGGCGAAGTGGCCTATGTCGCTGGTCTGATATCTCGACGAAGTTCAATTTCTACAAGTTTCTCATTCTGCGAGGTTCCCTCTAAAGTATTATATAGTTTGTCGATCTTAGCTCTCCTTTTACTTAGTTTCCTAGCCTTTTTTCCAGCGAGCTTCGTCTCGGTTATTCTCTTCCCATTTTGATTCTTATTTTCCTTGAACCTAGGTACTTCACGCTGCTAAGATTCTCTCCTAAGACCCAGAGGTAATAATTCTTCTTTTTTTGGGACATGTGCTTCGGTCTTTTGTGAGCCTTCTGACATTCTTTCAACTTCGACATCTAGGCCTCTAACGATAAGTGGCTTTGATATGTTCTCCTATTCTTCAATCAATTGGGTAATCCTTCTGGTCATGAAATCTGTTAACTCTTATCTTTGTTGTTCTAAGACTTTTTCTTCTTCTTTCTTTTTGGCTTGATCTCTCTTAATCCAAGGTTTTCCAAGTAACATAGTAAACGGGGCGTTGTCCTCAATAAACTTGATAATATCGAAATCTTCTTATGTCGAAGTTCCATTAGCATTCATAGATATATGAGTGAGCTTTCCACATAGGGTCACCAGCTTTCCTCTAAAGAGTCATATTCCTCTTAGTGAAGGGATCATAGTAGGTCTTCCTATAGCTTCCCAAGTTCTCTCTGGCATGATGTTCATTGGTGTTTCTTCATCAAGAACACAGTCAATGTCGAAATCTCCTATTCTTATTTCGATGCATTCTTTTTCTTTAAAGATCTTTGATAACCTAAAATGTCGGTGGTCATTCAAGGTCTCTTTCATATGTAGTAATATTTTCTCGTATTCTTTCTGAGATTCGGCTATTTCTAGAGATGTCTTAGGGTTTTCTTCATTTAGATTCATTCTTTCAAGCTTAGCAATCATTCTAGGGAAATCCAACACTTCATGGTCCAAAGATTTGCAACAGAGACAATTAGATCTTCCACCCGGGCATTTCTTAGCCATAGGGCCTGGTTTTCTGCAACTGTAACATAGGGTTATTCCTCTCTTTCTTGTAAATGATCCCCAACCTCTTTTGTACTGCGCACTAGGATCATGGTAGCTAGCCTGCAAAAAATTATTTCTAGGATATTTCATCCATTGGTTAGTCCAAACATTCTTTCTATTCATAGGTATAGCATATTTATCATTATTCTTACCAGATCTATTCATATCAAACCTTCTTTCATATAACAATGCCCTATTTTCAAGCTAGGACAAACTCTATCAAGCATACCTAGATCCATATTTTAGAAACAAAATTTTTCGCTTATCTTACTTTTACAGAGCATAAAGCTTCCAGATCTAAAAACTTTTAGTTGTTCTTACCTCTATCAGAGCACAAATCTTACAGATCTTACATATTTCTGTAGATCTGACCTCTTTTCTTCAGAAAATTACACTTTAACCTTTCTTAGAGAACAAAGTGACTTCTTTTATTCAGATCTATCCTTCCTTCTTTAGCACAGAGCTTCCAAAGTTTCAGGTCAAATCTTTGCACAAAGATTCTGATTTCTCAGTTCCCAACAATCACAGTTTTAGGTCCCGGCAACGGAACCATTTGTTGGCACAGGAGCAGACCCAGGGTTCAATGCTCCAACAACACACCAACAAAACCCTAACTACCAGCCCTTTCGGTAACACCTGCGAAGCAGATGAAGTCTCACCCGAGGCAGAGGTATAGGTGGTTGCATGACTCAGATGTCTGCAACCTTAGCTGGGACACATATATGTGATTCTAACACTTAACATAACACTTAGCAATTAATATTCATCAATATTCAGTTCTTAGTAACAACGCAGACGTACCCTAATTACAGAGTATCGCAGTATGCAACCAGATTCATCATATAATAACACTTAACATAAAAGGAACACATTAGATCTAGTAGATTCAAGCACTAAGCACATCCATATAGGTCAGATCTAGCATTCATTCACATGATTAGGCACAAATCAACATTAGATCTATCTAACATTCATCACATAAAAACACATCGATGCATCGCACAAAGCAGAGCAACACAACATGTACGTGGTTCACCCCCACCCTGGGGCTACGTCCACCAACTCTTCTTCTTTATTAGTGTCTTCAATCAGTTACAACAACAGTCACCAAAAAACCTTCTGTGCACAAGACATAAGATCTACGCAACTTGCTAGATCCTTCTTCCTTGCGTTGTAGCACAATGCCTTCTATAATCTCTATAATAACTTGCACTTAGCTCTGTAACCCTTCTACAGTCATGCACAGAGGACTACTAGAACTTAACTTACATCACATGGATAGGCTATCGTCCTCTTACTTACTTCACCTAGACATCTATTTATACATACAAAAGTGGGCCTAAGAGTGGGTGAACCCATGGGCCGACATCCCTTTCCCATTACATTGTCCCAAAACCCAAAAAGGGGCTCGAAAGTGGGTCGAGATCCCATGATCTCTGCTTCATCTAGTGCTCCATCTTCGACAGGTTGTTGAAGTCCCAAAAATGGTCAAATATGACCAAGTGTTCCTCAAAAATTGGTCAAGGGCCAACAAGTATAAAAGATCACTTTCCTCTTCCTAACATGGAAATGATTTTGCAGCAAGTTGCAAGGTCACAAATGATGTCCTTACTTGACGGTTTTTCTGGTTACAATAAAATCAAGGTAAAAAGGGAAGATAAATACAAAACCACCTTTATTAATCGTTGGGGTACCTTTGCTTATGAGTGTATGCCTTTTGGCTTATCCAATGCAGGTGTCACCTTTCAAAGAGCTATGCAAATATCCTTTGATGATTTGATCGGTAAGATCATTCAGATCTACCTTGATGACTTAACAATGTACTCTAAAATCCGATCAGATCATTTTGGTCATCTGAGAAAAGTTCTCATGCGATGTATGAAATTTGGCATTTCTCTAAATCCTTCCAAGTCCATTTTCGACGTTACCGAGGACACGCTCCTTGGACACATTGTCTCTGATTCAGGAATAAGCATTGATCCTAAAAGGATTGTTTCTATCCGTAATCTACCTGCTCCCACTTCCACGAAGGAGGTTCAAGCTTTTATGGGGGTTATTAACTTTGTCCGTAGGTTTGTTCCAGATTTTGCTGTGATGGTTAAACAAATTCATAATCTGTTGAAGCAAGATCATTCTTTTTCTTGGATAGATGATGTTGAAAATTATTTTGAAGGGATTAAGAAAGAAATTAGTTCTCCACCAGTTTTGGCAAAGCCGTATTTTGAGAAGGAATTCACGATATATACTAATGCCACCGAGGAAGCAGTTTATGTTGTCCTCATGCAAAATGATGACCAAGGTAATGAAAAAACGGTGGCTTACATAAGTCAAAGTTTGATTGATGATGAATTTAAATATACTTTTATTGAGAAGCATGCTTTCACTCTTGTTAAAGTTGTTCAAAAGTTTTTCCACTTCATCTTAGGTAAGCATACGTTGGTAAAAGTCCCTTTACCTGCGGTCAAGTGTTTTCTCTCACAGACTTATCTTTCAGGGAATCTTGCACATTGGCTTGCCAAGATCTAGGAGCATCATTTGAACATCATGACTTCTACCACTATCAAGGGACGTGACTTTGCCCTTCACTTAGCTCAACATGTTGAGAATAGTGAAGAAATCAATGAAGAGGATAGTTCCCTATCAACTCTCTTTTACATTGATAACCAGATCCTCCCTGTGTATGAACATCCCTGGTACAAGAATTTAATTTACTATTTACTAAACTAAATATGTCCAGACAACTTAAACACTCATCAAAGGAGAAGGATCCATCTTGAATCTTCAAGATACATCATTATAGGAGACTTCTTGTTTCGAATATCTATTGATGGTGTGTTTCTTCAGTGTGTAAACAATGAGGACGCACATAAACTGTTGCAAGAAGCTTATGGCTCTTCAAGTTATGTCATTCATGTAGGAGGTCGCTTTTCTTCTAAAACCATTGCTTTAAATATTATTAGGAAGGGATATTATTGGCCTTCGATCTTCCGTGATTCTTATGTTTTTTCAAGATCTTGTGACAGGTGCCAAAAATTTGCAGGGAAAGAATGCCTTTCATCCATGCCATTAAAACCTGTCCTCCCAGACTTTCCCTTTTCAAAGTGGGGATTGGATTTTATTGGTCCTATTAATCCTCCATCTTCAACAGGGCAAGTTTTTATTTTTATAGCCACAAATTATTTTACAAAATGGGTTGAAGTTGTCCCACTTAAGCATTCAACAAATGATCAGGTGATTTCTTTCCTTGAAAATAACATTTTTTCTAGATTTGGTCTTCCATTGGAAATTATTACAGACAATGGTACCGCTTTCATTTCTGCCAAGGTGACCCAATTTCTAGCTAATTTGGGGGTTAAACATTTCACCTCATCAGGTTATTATCCTGAAGGAAATGGGCAGGATGAGTCTACCAACAAAAATCTGGTAAGAATCGTCAAAAGGCTCATCGAAGATAAGCCTCGTCAATGGCACACCCTCCTCACTTACGCCCTTTGGGCAGATCAAGCTACCACCAAGGTAAGCACCAGTTTCACTCCTTTTCAACTTGTTTATAGTCAAGAATCCCTCTTGCCAACTGAGCTGGAACTTTCCTCCTTAAGGTTGATGCTACAGATAGAAGAATTAAATTCTTTCGATGTTTCGCAAAGGATAAACGCACTCCTAGCTTTGGAAGAGAAAAGGATGTTTTCTTTGGATAATATTAAAAGGAGACAACAAACTATTAAGAAGTATTTCAACAAGAGTGTCAAGACATTGTTACCCTTGCTATTTACTCCTTGATTTATTACTTGCGACACCAGCAAAAGATACATGTTAGTAACAACAAAAGAGCAATTGAAAATAAATGAAGCAATATGAATAAAATCCAAAAGAAAGGGACTATGCTACTATGTTATACGATGTTGCACTATGGATTTGAAGTTTAAATGGATTGTTGTTAGTCCTAGATAACATGGTTAGTGGCTATATGATTTATTGGCTTATATGGAAAAACATGTGATGCACGCTATGGTGTGGTTGGAAATGGTTAATGTACCATAGGGTGGCGCATTTTGGATGTTGGTCTTGATACAGGGTTTGATTAAATGAGTTAATGGAATTGTTGGTTGACGCGTACTAAGTGATTGAAGGAGTAAAGGATGGAAACAGCGTGCATTTACTGCACATCACTCCATACCTCTCCCACTGGCCATCACCCTAACTTGGTTATTGTTCAATGGTGCTTCGCTGTGGTTAAGCTCTGATTTCTGGAAAAGGGAAGAACTGCTCGACCAAGATCATGTTTTAAAGGATTTTGGTTACAGGTATATATTTTTCGCCATCCATGAACCCACTCTGGTTATGAAATAGATATTGGCTCGGTGATGTATGGGTATTTTATTTTCTTGAGACTGGAAATTGTATAAACTTGTGGTATTTCTCTGAAATGGATGGTTTGTGTGGTTTTCGTTACAATGATGGTCGAAGTCACAGGTTCATTGATTGCTCTAAGTGATAGAATATACGAAGGCTCTCTGTCATCCTTATTGGTTTTGATTGAAGGGTTTCATTCAGTCTAGATTGGTTGACTGTCTCCACACGTTTCTTGTCACCATACCCAATATTTTTGTTGTTATGGGGTTGTTGGGTTTGATTTCGAACCACCCTATGTTACTGCGTATTATTTCACCTGGGTATGAGATCGTTCATGCTATTGATGTTTACGCAGTGGGTTATGATGGCCATTATGCCAAGGGTATTCCTTTAAGGTTGATTTCTATTTCATGGCTCTGTTTTATATCAGCATTACTCAAGTTGATTAGGGGAAATTGCGAGGGTCGTGCTCTATGTGTTCTGGGTGTTATTCGTTGTCTGAGAGGGACCTTTTCTCCTCTATTCATGCTCTCTCCTGCCTGTTGAACTCTCTCTTTGTCCTGCAAATATATGGGTGATATGTCATGTGTGTCCACTGTGTTGTCCCAAATGTTTCTCACCTGCTGTCGGTGGTCGTTTCCAACCTCCCTGTTTTGGTGACTTAGAGCCCACCCTTGTTTATTTAAGCCCGATTTTGATAAAGGAACAATTATTTTTGGTCGGGCACATGGTCGACTGTTATTATTTGGTGGAGTATCGTCAACAATAGTTTACTATTGGTTTTCCCTGATTAATAGCATTGACAATGGTTTTTGTGATTGGTTTATAATCACTGTATTCATTTATTATGGCAAATGATTCGATTACTTAGCATGGTTTTATGGTTGATCGAGAATATGCCTCTTTGCTTTATGCACTGGGTTGTGTGTTTACACAACATGATATAGGTTGAAATAAGGGTTGTTGTTACTGTGTGTCTTAATTTCCCATCGGGGGTATTGCTATTTAAAATCATGATGTTGTGGCATGGTTGTCCACTGTATATGTTATGCATATCATTTCATTACTCCATCAGAGATAGGCACGGGTTTATAACAATATGGTTTTGTTGCAATTTGATTATCAAATTTATTAGAGGAATGGAATCGAGCACGATTTTTTTGTTTGTGTTTGATTTGAAGAAATAATTCATGGACAATGGTTGATGTGTTGATGGAACATAGTGGAAACAAGTGATTGTGTGCGAATTTAGAAATTGTTTTAAAAATTAAAAGGGGAAAATGCAAATAAACATAAATCTTGTACATGTTGTTTGGAAGGAATATTGTTTGAGTTTGATGACACTATGTTAAAGATTTAATTACAGACAGTGAACAATTTAATTCACAAGAATGATTAAATTATGCACAATAGTTGTTAAATTGATCACAGTGAATATTTGGTTAGTGTTGGATCTTTTGTGTTTGATATAAAATGGTTTTATGGATTACTCAATTAATTTTATGAACAATATCCACTCTCCTCCCTACCATTATTTCACTTTTTTCTAATTACAATCTCCTCACCTTCCCAATTCATTTTTCACTCCCTATTCCTAAAATTTAATTACAGTTAAGAGAATTATGTATTGTGACAATTTGAAATCATAGTTTCTTGGATGGTTACAATGACATGTTCCTTGGTTTACATTACAGTTGATTATTTGTTGTCTATGAGCAGTAACCATGATTCTTTCCCCCCTCATTTAAACATTTTTCTCTCAATACAAACCCCTCGCATATCCCAGAACCTTTGTTCAGCCCCTGCTCATTGACAACGAATAAGCAATTTGTATGGATTGGATGCCATGAGTCTGATATGTTGTTGAGCCAAAAATTATTTCATATTTTAAAAAGAGTTGTCATGTATGGTTGATAAAGAGAATATTTGATAATCAATTATGCATACAGGAATGAGATTTTCAAGCAAAAGGTTGAAAATTGAAGCCCGCGTGCCCCTAACAAAGGGAAAGCCACTACTGCCCCTTCCTCACCTTCAAATGATTCTGATAAATCTATGGCCTCCCGCATGCATTTGAGGGACGATTGCTCTCATGTGATCAACGATATTAAGCCTAAAGGTTCCACACAGCCTAAGGCAAATTCAGAGATATTAAAAGGTGATAGCAACAACAAGGGAAAGATTGCCTCACAGACTGGAAAATATGGATTTTAAGTTTTATTTATTTATTGTTGATAACAATTGACTTCAGAAGTTTTGGACAACATGTTTTTTGGATATATGAGTAATATATTTTTGGAAATAATTTCAAATATCAATGAGATAAATTGGCAAACATGAATGTGATGATGTGAGTCACAAGGAGGGATGTTTTGTTTAATTTACTAGTTATGTTATGATTTTTAAGAGCTAAAGGGGAGTCACAAGGGGTCCCACCTACTAGTTATTATTTGTTTAAAACCCTTATTATGATTTATTACTTTTCCCCCTAACTAAAAAATTGGTTGAGTTTTTTTGTTAACTTAACTAGTGAAGTAGTTCAACTACTTCAACCAATTCTAATTTGCTTAAAGAAAAAATGAAACGGAGGAACAAGAGGAATATAGAAGGAGAAGCATACTAAGGTTTTCTCTTTGAGTTTGTGTTGAGATAGTTTAATTTTAATTCATTCCTTAATTGATCATAAGCCTAATTATTTTTTATGATAGCAGGGTCTTATTGTAGAAAACAAGATTCAAGATTGAATTACATCACCTAGACACTTGTTTTTCAGAGGTGTTGTTCTATCTTTGATAGTCTGCGTAGAATTGTTTGTTTGTGAATTAGTTTTCATGACTAACAAAGGCTATTGTGCATAGTCGAGTGGGAAGCAATCCGTGGCAAGCTGATCCAACTTTTAGAGTTTAGTTTTTTTATTTTATGTCAGAGGTCCTTCTGTATGTTTCATCGGGGACATCTAAGTTTGACTTTGGTCCAAAACTTATTCATGAAGATTTGTAAAGAGAATGACTCTTTGATGATTTGAAATGAAATAAAGGATTGCTTCATGTCTCATCTATCTTGATTATCATCTTGGTGTATTTACTTCTATCTCTACATTTATTTCAACAACTGTTATATTCATAAAATTATATAAATAATGAATTTTCCAGCAAGATTTTATTCATAAGAAGACTAGCCTAAGCACTTGTAATCAATACTTGTGAGTTAGGATATTATTTTTTATGGGAATAAACATAGGGTGACATTCTCGTCTATTTTGCTTTAGCCAAGCAGAATCTGAAAATGCTTGAGTAAGATCATTTCATATATTTTCCTCAACACAACCCATGCCTTGATGTTGCAAGATCCCTTCCAATGGCTCTTTGATTCAACACACACACCTTTGCTCCAATTCCTTTGATGAAGAAGATCCACCATCTAACTTAGAGATCTAAAGAAAAGCTATCTCAAGTATAATATGTAGCATAATTCTTCATGCATAAGCAAGCCTTAGCCCTTTCCATAAGATATCCCTCTTTATATAGGGTCAAAGAGGGATGGATGAGGAGATTAGGATGATCCCACTAAATTAGAGAAGCGAGTAGGATCCAAACCGATTGGAGGCCACCTCATCTTCTAGAAGATTCCCTTATAGAACCTTCGTGAATTCCACTTTTCCTCTTGTTCAAGCATCGTCGCACCCTATGCACAAGCAACCTACGACGACACGACAATCCAGTTTTGTGCAGCATACGACGATTGAGCATCGTCACACCCCAAGCATAGAGCAGGGTGCGACAATATCCTTTGACATAGTTTTTAATTAAGAAAAGATAACCCACTTTTCTCATGAAGAAAGCCTCTTTTAGTGTTTTCAGGGAACATGGAAGTAAGTCATGCACATATCGTCAGTTTATCACTGGGGTGACCAAAATAATGTGTAACAGAATGCCCCCCAAATTATGAAGTTGGAACCTGTGAAAATTGAAATACTTTGTAGAATGTGTGTGTCAAAAACAAGGAGCTCATTGGTAGGAAACATGTAAAAAATCAAGCATATGCATAATAATATACCATCTTCTAAGGCAGGCATTACCATACTCAAACTACAAGTGACTCTAATCATAAGTGTCAAGTGATTCATGGCCACTAAACATACACTGTGGATCCATGTCATCATCATTCATCATAGCCATGAGAAATACATTATGGATCTATGCTCTTAAAGAATTCAAATTCAGACATAGCCACGAGACATACACAATGGATCTATGTGTCAGTATAAACTCATGAATACTCTGTCGCAACCTTGACAGATATGGTGAGATCCAAGGTCTTCATTTCCATCATCCCAAAGTACGAATCTATCCATGTGATTACAAGTGTCAAAGTCAAACATGGTAGAAACCACTTGATTACCTGTCATTAATGAAAACCGTTAATATGTGCGAGGGAAAATCACCATTGATGTCAATGACTCCCAAGGTACTCTAGTACAATCCAACGAATGTGAATGAATGATTTGAAGTCAAACACTTGATGGAATCTTCCAATCAAGGGCCAACGATGTGAACCCACTGTTGAAAGCGAGGAAACCTTCCATTGAGGTATGCAGGCTCTAAGGTACTAAATGATTTCTAAGTCTTGTTCCTAGATTATGAGTTGAAGTTGATAGGAAAAGACTCATCATAGGAGGACCTTAATGTATCCCCCATCAATGACACAAAATATGTAACAAATTTGAAGTAGATCGGAGTATGAAGTCATTCAGAACTGACTCAGGGAAGGCCGACATGGTAGAAAATTTAGAACTGCAAATGGCCGACTCGATAGAAGGTTTGTTTAGGTTGGACTTCTCTTGAACACGTGAATGACACGACAATTGTATTGGCAACATTGAATCAAGGAGGACCCAACATAAGGATTTGTGGATGGTCAAACGAGAGAAAAATGGATTTCCCAACCTGGATACAGTGATGAAGGGGGGTGTCATGTTCAAGAGTGACTTTACTGCCACTAACACAAATACAAATATACATTTCTTTCTGAATTTTCCCCCACCATTTATGGAAAGTATCTCTTTATTTTTACGCAAGCTTGAGGAGGATAGCATATGCTTGTAATGTAATCTCATCCTTCAAATGAGTCCCTCAGAGTAGTTTTAACGAACCCTAGGAAGGAGTGGTTTGGTCCCATATGAGCCTTTCGATGTTTGTTTTATGAGTCCAAAGAAAGAAAACTTAGGGGTTTTTCATGTTTAGAGAGTTTGAAAAACACTTAAAGAAAAATCCAAAATGTCATTTTTCGTAACTTAGTCCGATGAGACCGAAAAAAAGATAATCTACCTCTCATCAGACGTTTTCTTCAAATACTTTTACGAGCATGGAAAGAACAAGGCCGCTCGCCTATATTTTCGTGTTTAGGGAGCTTGAAAACAACTTAAAGGATACGTTGTAGGGTTCATTTTTCGTATTACCAATGCGAGTTTGAAAAAACGATAAAAGGTTACTCGATTGCATTCTCATGGTTTCACAAGAGTGAGAAAGAATTAAGACCATGCTCAAAGTTTTTCCTAAAAAACTCTAAAAGTATATGTACATAAGAAAAACACACAAAAACGACAAAAAATGGAGGATCCATGTCAAACGTCTCATCCTTAGATATTTCAATATGTAATAGAGACACTTTGCAAAGTTCATTAGACTTAGGGCATAGGTACAAATATTCAAAAATTAATTTAATTTGCAATTAAAATGGTAAAAAGTGAATAAAATAGGTCAAAATAGCCCATTTACCATTTCATTTTGCAATTTCACCCAAATAGTGCCATAAAACCCTCATTTTCTCCCAAATTTCAAGCGATGATTACGGAACGCCCGGTGGACCATTTCTTGAGCTGCCTCCATCAAAAATGTATTCTCCTTCCCCTTTCTCTTTTCATGGTTTAAATTTTCATTTTTAATGGGTTATTTTTTGAGTTATGGTCGATATTTTTGGAGTCATTGTGCTTTGAGATCGTTGCAGGCTCATGCTATCGTGAACTGCAACAATCCCAAATCGCTGCAGGGGATAAACAACTAGGGTGCGACGACATCGCTCTGTGTAAAAGAGAGACTTTGTGACGACCACAACTCAAATTTTGAAAAAATAAAATGAGCTAGGAAAACTTTCAAGTTTTGATATTTGATGAATCTAATCATCCTTTGATGTTGTTTGTCAAGTTTTCCTTATTCAAAATGCTTGAGTGGAGGGAATGTGAGCACAAGGAAGAATACTAATTTGTCGAGAATGACCCGAGCACTGTCATGGCACTTCAAGAGTGTGGTTTGCTCAATTTTTTCAAAGTTCAGGGCATGAGATCCCAATTGAGGCTACCAGAGTACCTAGTCCACATGTGGGACGTCAATAAACAAGCCTTTCATGTGGGTTTGCATACACTTACCTTGGAGATACATGAAATTTAATTTTTGATGGGGTTATCTTGCCAAGGCTTTCAGGTATCACTCTCGGGAAGTAGGGGTGGAGGAGAACCCATGGACTATTATGTGCACACCACTTCGTGCTAGGTACAAAAGAGCATAGTGGAAAGGTTTCCATTAAGGATGTTTGAGATTTACCATTGAGAACTATCCTCTACACTATCACCCAGATGGCAGGGAGTGTGGCTCCCCACATGGATTTACAAAGCCACTTTCAGTATGCTATAGAGTTTATGGAGCCCCGTGTCTTCAATTGGTGCGAGGTTCTTTTGAAGAATATGAAGAAACCACTGACAAAGTTTCAGAACGGTCGGTTGAAACAGTTTGTCTATGGATCCATTTTGGTATCCTTCTTCCTAGAGAGGGTCCCCATATTACACCTACAGGTGGAGTGGGGAATACCCTCTCCACAAGATCCTCAGATGAAAATATGGGTGGATTTGATGGCTCGTCATGGTGGTGTTCCAATCGTCAAATATGATGAAGCTTTCTTCCAGTGGCTGAGAGATCAACTAATTATGGTTGAGGACTATGCTTACACTGAGACCGACTTCTGTGGGGACCCTGACTTGGATTTACCTGAGGGATCTCAAAGGGGAGACATAGGTAAGAATATTTTTTTTGTTATATGTTGTTTTTGGTATTTTAATTATAAAATGTTTTTTGTCATTTATCCAAGACTAATCAAGTGCTCTCAACAATGCAGATGTGGGGCCTTATCATCCTCCAGGATCATCTCCTATTCAAATATGGGGAGAGATAGGCATTGTGGTGGGTTGAGGAGTGGTTGTTGAATATCTAGAGGATATCGAACAAAACCTAGAGGGATTAACCATGAACATCCATGATATCACGGTGGACGAGTTACCTCGGCGCTACCAACACCATACAATTGGCATATCAACATCTATTGGTCGACTGCTCCGTAGAGTGGCATGGGCAGTCGTTTGTTACAACGAGCAACATCCTTGATGCTTATGTATATGAATCCATGAGCGTCACTATTTTGACATTTTGGTCTTAGGAAAAACACTTTTTGTAACTTTTGACGTATTAATATAAAGTTCCTACTGGCTTACTTGTTTTTTTAAATGTGTGTTTGGATTTATAAATGGCGCAAATGTCTGTCTAAAACATAATTAGCCAATGCATCTATTAATGTGTTTAGACATCTAGGAATATGTTGATACTCAATATAATCAAAAGGTCTTTCCAAGAGGAGAATTCTTAAGTATACCCGTAACAATGTAGGACTTCAGATGGAATAAACGTTGCTCAATTACAACACTACTAACTGTGAATCAAGTCATACAATAAGATGAAAGATGCCAAATGAAATGGATTCGGTTAATAACTCGATAACTGCACTGTATTATGTGATATTATTAGTTGCATAACCAAGGAAAACACCGTGTAGACTGATCAACTCATTTGTAGGTGCATAGATTTTCCATGCAGCAGATGCTAGGTTTTGAGTATTGCGACTAGAACCATCAACAAATCCAATATAGGGTAGTGAATACACCGAAATATTGAAACCAATCACAATGTAAGGTAAGCAATTGAAAGGCAGAACAAAAAATGAAAAAAAACACACTAGAGTATGATACACTAAAAATACAAATCAATCATGCAAAAAAATAGTTTAAGCATAGTACTTCTTCAAGTAAAGCCCATTTCTAGGTTCACTCAAAGGAATTCCATCATGATCTACTAGCTCATAATCCCCTTTCTCCAACACTTGTTTAATGATATAAGGGCCACGCCACATGGGCTTGAATTTACTGACCCCTAATAAGTCACGATCTTGTTCTTAAAGGAGAACTAAATCACCCTCAGAAAAACACTTGGTATGACATGCTTGTCGTATTGAGATTTGACACGTTTCTTCTGAGTTTCAATGACTAAGGTAGCATCACGATGAGTCTCTTCTAATTGCATAAAATACAAGAGACTTTCCTCTTCGGCTGAGGTGTTAGGGAGAAGTTCGACAACTAGTTTCAAATATGGATTTCACATTCAATCGACAGAATAGCTTCGATACCATATACTAAATGGAAAGGTGTGAACCCTATGGAAGATTTAACGGATGTTCGATAGGCCCATAATGCCGAGAAGAGAATCGTGTGCCATCTTGACTTGTGAATTCGTACCATCCGTCGAAGCATAGTAGTGAGAAATTTGTTGATTGTTTAAACTTGGCCATTAGCCTGTGGATAGTAAGGTGTTGAGTTTTCATGTCGAAGACCCAACTTCTCGGTAAGTTCAAACATCATGAAATTGCGAAAATGACTACCATGGTTAGTGACAATGGCTTGAGGGACACCAAATCTAGTAACGATATGATTGAATATGAACAATGATGCAATTTTCCCAATATTATAAAATGTAGACATCGCCTCAACCCATTTAGTGAAATAATCCATGACTACGATGATGTATCCATGCCCCCCAAACGATTGAGGGTTACATGTCATGAAGTTAATGCCCCATTTAGAAAATGGACCAATGGAAACTACAGGGTAAAGAGGAGCATGATGAGATCAGATCTTATTGTTATACATTTGACAAGCGTGGCATTTCTGAACGACAATAATTCAATCCTTAAACAACGAAGGCCATAAGTAACCAACTCGTAAGATATTTTGGGTAGTGGCATACCCAAACATATGACCACCACATGCTACAAAATGACATTCATTTAAATCTTTCTCTACTTCATCATAGGTTAGACATTGTTGAAATATGGAATCAATACCACGACGATAAAGGGTATCACCAAGGATAATGTATTGATGGGCTTGATACCGAATACGAGCACGATCTACACTAGAAATATCAGGCCAGAAAGTTTGGGTTTGGAGATACATGATAATGTTTCCATACCATATGTTTTCAGAACTAATTAGAAAGAGAGACTCATCAGGAAAGGAATCCTCTGCCACAGTTTCCGTCTCAATGGAGGGAAGGTCACATATTAACTCAGAAAAAACCAAAGATTTATTTGACTTGGCCCGCTCAAAATCCAAATCAAACTCCTGGAGAATCATTTTCCATTTGGAGTATTTTCCCCCCAACAATTTTCGAGTAAGGATGTATTGCATAGGGTTGCAATAAAAAATGATTGTGGTTTTGCACAATAAGATATAATGACGAAAACATTGCATAGCTTGAATAATTGTCAAGGCCAATTTCTCCACATGCATATATTTGGTTTCGGTTGTCGTGAGACTCCGAATCAAATAATAGATAACATGTTCATCGTGTGAATCATCCTCTTGGACTAGAACCATAGATATGGTAGAGTCCGAAGCAACTAAGTATAAGAAATAATCTCGACTATAATCGGGAGGAAATAAGAGTGGTGTACGGGTTAAGGCAAGTTTCAAAGCTTCAAAGGATTTTTTGGCAGTGTCATCCCATACAAAATCGTGACCCTTCTTAAGAAGTCGAGAAAAACCTTTCATTAGTTCAGCATAATTGGGGATGAATCGACGTAAAAAAAATTCCTTCCCTTGCAAACTTTGGAGTTGGCGTAAGATAGAAGGAGGAGGAAAATTGAGAATAGATTCAACCTTCAGAGGGTCCACCCTAATCCCATAGGTAGAAACGATAAAACCAATAAGTCGTCCATAATCCACACAAAAAACACATTTATGTGGATTCAATCGTATACGATAATAACGACAGCGTAGGAAAATGGCTTGTAAGTGTGTTGGGTGATCTTGGCGACGCATGGAATGCGTCGATAAATAATCTAGGTAAGGTTGTACAATGTGCTTAATATCATGAAAAGCATAAGACACAACGCGTTGAAAAGTCACACCAGCATTTTTGAGACCAAAAGGGAGTTTCTGGTATGCGAAGGTTCCCCAAGGGAAAATAAAAGCAATATTATGTTGATCTACGGGTAAAATATTGATTTGATTATAGCCGAAGAAACAATCCATCAAAGAGAAGATTTCACTCCCGGCACAATCGTCAATGATCTGGTCAATGAAAGGGGTTGGGTAATTATCTTTGGGACAAGCCTTGTTGATATCCCTAATCTACACAAACACGAATTGTGCCTTGTTTCTTGGTAACCGGAACAAGATTGGACACCCAATCAGTCAAATCCACAAGATAGACAAAACCGACTTTAAGAAGTTTTTCAACTTCGAGTTTAATAACAAAAAAATTGTGTGGATGTACAAGGCGAAGTCTCTGTCGAACGAGTTTAGCGTCCGGGTAATTCTTAATTTCGTGTACAACTTAATTTCATGTACAACAATATATAAATCAATTCCAAGCATCTCTTCGTAACTCCAGGAAAAAACGTCACAAAATTCTTGGAAAAGGGCCTTGTAAATTCAGATCTCATCAACAAAACATGAGGCATAGATATGAACATTTTCCACAATTCTAGGTTTAATCGAAATATCAAGAGGGATGGTGGGTTAAATATTTCCCAAGTTCCCTTCGTACAAAACATCATGTGTTGGTTCAAGAACAAGGTGAATAGTAACGACAATAGACAGATTCAAAATCCATTGGTAACTCTCTATGGTCTCGGGTTCCAGGAAGAGGATAGAACGATGATTCCCATCATCCCATGGAGTATATTCCATGGACATAATTGTCATGATCATCTCATTGGTGTGAAATACCACGTGAAATGGATCAAGAGACGTATCTAAGAGAGAACGAGGAGAAGGAGTTGTCGATTGAATAGCTTGATAAACCAATTCTACTGGACTTAAAGGCATTCAGTCATCGTAATGAAGACAATCGTCAGAGCTAGGTACTATCCAAGGGTCATGAGACTCGGGGATTTCACCAATAGTGGTCGAGATCATGTTAATCGAAGTGACAAAAGGAGGAGGAATATCGGGTGGTGGAATGGGGAACGTACCCATTAACAATGAATCCTTTAGAAGACCCACACCGATATTCTCATAACTGGGAGGTGTTTTTGCAATGAAAGGTACGTTACTAGTGCGTGAATCAGAATTAAAGAAGGCGAGTTGATCGAAAGTAACAACTTTTCCTTGGTGAGGGAAACGTATCACATGGAAAAGAGTAGAAACAACTACACACATAGAATCAATCCAACTACGGCCCAATAGAAGGTATTAATCGAGAGGTGCATCAAGCACCTCAACCTCAACAGTAACCTCTTTTCCTTCTAACGCAATAGATAACGAAGGAAGAATACCACAAGGTTTAAACCCTGTACCATTAAAAGATTTTAGATTAATGTGTGACTCGGTAAGGGCAGGAGAGCCAATGAATTTCCAACAAGTGACAGACATGACGCAAGTCGAGGCTCCTTCATCAATAATGGTTCGACAAATATTCTTGTTTTCCACAATGACTTATATTTGAAATACTAACTAAGGAGGGTGTTTGCACTCTTTTCGTCGATGTGTGAGCAAAAAGTGAGTGCTTACATGCCTAGTTGGGCTCTGCTAGTCATGACA
>SNQJ01S0008433.1:0-14092 GCA_010110895.2 Picea sitchensis | reverse complement strand
AACCTCTTTTGAATGTGAAAAGAGGCTCTTTAGGGCACAATTAGGTCTTTGACCAGCCTCCCCACGCAGATTGAGCTTGAATTTGATGTCAAATCGACTTGGGAGCCGATCCATTAGTGGTTGGGAGGCCGACCAGCTTCATAAATATGTCGTTTGGCAGGCGCGCGGGTTTTTCACCCCACAGCCACGCATATGCACCCAATATACGAAGATGTTGCGCGCGCGCGCTCATTTTTAGTGGGTATGCCGCGCTTTTTAATTTTTTAGCCATTTTTGTATAGTTTTGGCCCTTTTGCTGTGCTGTGGAATTAATCCTTGTGCCATGAATGCCTGTTTTTCTGTGCTGATGATGCGTAGTTCTTGTCGCCCTGTGCGGACGAAATTTCAGTGATAACAGAGGGAGCCTTGGAATGTGATATTCCAAGTCAAATATTATCAAGTTCGTATCGATATGATCAATTCCACCAATATCCTTTAAAAATTCCTTCTGTTGCGTAGGACAACTTTGAAGGACTTCGAGAGCCGACATCGCAGAAGGTGCATGTGCAAGATATTCTACAATACTATAGTTTTGAGCGGCACGCGCATGAGGATTAAATGACGACTTAAAAACACCACCCTTAGAAGGAGGATGAAGAATTGTATCTAGACTCGGTCATTCGATATGAAGAGGACCGTTGGGAGGTGAATTCAATGGAGAATATTGAACCAATGGAGGAGGTGAATCATCAACTTTCTCTTTTGAAGGAGAATAATCGTTGGCTCGAGTAGTGATTGCAACTTCATTCTTCTTGGAGTCACCAGTACACATAAGTACATAAGATGTGGTAGAGGGAGAAGGTTGGTCATGAATAACCAATTGGGCCTGTTGTTGAGAAGGAAAAGGTTGTGAAAAAACAACGGGTGTAGGAGGTGTCCCGGTCCCTTGCAGAAACTTAGTAACCCCATCACGTCGTGAACAATATTTTGTATAATGATCCTCACAATAGATAAGACAATGAGAATGAGGTTTTCGCTTTTCTTTGTCATCAACAAACTGAGTCTTGGGTTTATCAGTTCTTGATTATTATTTTTATCCTCCTTATTCTTACGCTTCCCTTTATTTTTATTTTGATTTTTCCCGTAGGTGTGGATTGAATTGTATTAACCCCGAGGTTTTATAGGGAGAACGAGCCTGAGGAGGGGTATTTTTTACATTAGCAGTAGTAGATTTGGGATTAGAATCACTAGATTGTTTAGACTGAGTCTCATTGTGAAAAGTGTCAATCACACCATCAACAACATGCGAATCTATTGGAGGTGTTGGGGTTGTATCTGTAGACAGGCGAGGAGCATCAAGGATCAAGTCATATAGCGTGCCCATTTGTGAATAAACGATATCCAAGTATTGAGCATGACTAACGCCTGCTCTTCAGTGACGACACCACCCATGGAGACATCACAGGCTATAGGATCGATGAGTGACCTGGTAAACCACTCGTCCAATAGTTGATCAGGAAGGGGAACTTTGATTAAGCATCTCCTCCACCTCCACTTATGAATATGATAGGAAATATGAGTAGAAGAGGATTGTTTAAATGAACTCAAAATTTCAGTTCATGTATCATATCGTGTCGGTAACTGGTAATGCGTTAAGAAATCCATAGATAAGGTGTTGAAATCATTGAATAATCCTTGTGGAAATTCAATATACCATTTGGTTGTTGAACCCGTAAGAGTTCGTTGGAAAAGACGTAATATAATGGAATCATTCATCAAGGAGTTGGATGAACACGAGAGATGAAATGTCATGACGTGATTATTTGGGTCTTCTCCCGATTGACCATCAAACTTAGGAATGTCTGATGGTAACTTGGCAGGTATGACCGACCAATAAGGATAATGCAAGATAGGATCATTCAAAATCCTAGATAAATCCGGTAAATCCAAAGTAGCAAGAAACGAAAACTGTCTGTTCACTTGAGGAAACTGGTAATTTTGAGGAGGTAATCCCATAGGTATACCAGTAGGACCATGAGCAGTCTGTAGATAGTTAGAGGTTCCTGTCAAATTCGATGGTGGAGGGTTTTTAGTCAAATAGCCAACTTGAGTTGGTTGATTGGGAAATATTCCTTGGAAAGGAACATTAGACTGAAAATCTTGACCCCATGTAGGATTCATAGAGTCTGCATATGGTTGCCCGGTATTAGGGGGCACAAAAGAATTTACTTGAGGAGTTTTCCCCCCAAGCGATTGTTGATTACCTTGGAAAGGAAAATTCTAAGGTTGAGATTGTAATCGAGGGATATGTTTCCCATACACTAGGTTATGACCCCCAACTTGGGGTTGCCCCCCAACTTGAGGTTGCCCCCCAATTTGAGGTTGCCCCCCAACTTGGGGTTGGACCCCAACTTGAGGTTGGCCTCCAACAGGAATTTCAAAACCAGAAGCAACAGAATGACTTGTGCCTCCAACTTGATTGGAGCTACTTGGTCCAGGACGATTAGATCCTCTAGGTGGAGGTGGAGGAGGAATGATAGACCCTCCAGAGAGAACCTGGGTAAGTGTAGGAACAAAACTGCTAGCAGCATTATACCTAGGAGGAACAAAAATATTAGGCCCTCCAGATGGACTCTGGGCAGGATTAGAAATAGAAGTATTAAGAGTGTTATACCTAGGTGAAAGTGACAGATTTGATCTAAGAGGAAGTGGTGTTCCAATAGGAGCTTGATTGATTACTAGACTTCTGGCGGAAACAAGCATAACTTGTGGGACCACAGTAGAGCTAGTGATATGGTGATCCGGATTTAGGAGTGGAACGAACTGATTAATAGACTTCATACAATAAACACAGAGATAGGAAGAATAACACAAATATCCAATGAACAATATCTTCTATTAAATAATGAAATAGGCTGAAACTGTAAAACTGCAGAACTGAAACTTGCTCGAATGGTGGTAGCTATCTCTGAGAAGAGATGTGGCTGCTATGCTCATCCGTCTGAGTAGAATCTAGATTAAAATGAGGCTCTAGAGGCCCTTTTCATATTACTCATGAATGCCAAAACCCTAGACATACAAAAACCTAACCCTAGAAGGTGAAACGCAAAAATTCATGTGGGCCCTATGGGTAAGTTGGTGTAATTTGGTATCTCAACTTCTTAGGGTCGTAAATTTTGCATACGACCTCTGTTTTAGGCATGTGATAGCCCGTTGGAAAGGTATTTCAAAGAGATACACATTCCACCATTAGACCTTGACTCTATCTATAGTATGAATGTGGAAAGTCAAGAAAACAATGTATAGGGCCCCAAAACAACCCTGGAAGTACAACAAGATGTGTTGACATGAAAACATACAAAATAATGCATTTGGATTAGGTGAGAGGCCACCCATATCCACCTAGAGAATGTGGGAGGCTTCAGACAGCCCCAGAAGTGTAGAACTCACAATTATAAAGTAGTACAAAAAGACGTGTTGAATAAAAAACAGACACGAGGAGCCAGTTGGAATAGGTGGGTGGCCACCAATATCCACCTGGATCAATCCTCCCCCCTTAGGAAGCAATGGTATCCATTTCTTTGAGTTCCCCCATCAGGTGAGGAAACTTCTGCTAGATTTTCCCCCGGGTGAGCCACTTTCCTTGGTGTAGGAATTGCCCTGCCTTGACAACCCGATAAAGATGGATCTATTGCTGGCGAGTTCCCTTGACCTGTGTGTCCACTATCTGATCGGTGGATTCTTCTTCCATGTAGTCAAGTTTGAGCTATGTTGTTGTTAGTTGTTCGATGATCTCAGAGGTGTCCAATAATGGTGGAAAATATGGTCGAAGGAGGTCCACATTGAATATTGGATGCAGACCAAGGAAGGGTGGAGTGTTGAGCTCAAAAGAATTGCTACCCACAGCCTTGGTAATAGTGTAAGGCCCATAACGAAGTGGTAAAAGATTATGATGGGGCCCAATGAGACACTCCTTCTAAAAATGTAACCAAACTTTGTCTGTAACCTGAAACTGGTGTGGTACCCTGTGTTTATCATGGAGTTGCTTGTATTTAGCATTGGATTTCTGCAAAATCTCCTGGACCTGTTGGCAGATGTGTTGAATCCACTCAATGAATCCGGTAGCTTTGTCAATCGTAGACTGATCACGGGAAGATTTTGTCTATGTTGTGGCAATAGGAAGTGCAACATCGATGGGTCCCAAGGGTTGGAATATCAGACCCACCTGAAATGGGCCATGGTCGGTGGAACTATGGAGAGCCTTGTTGTAACTGTGTTGGAAATATGGTAGACTCTCTTCCCATGTACGGGGATGCTTAGAATTGTACATGTGCAGGATGTGCACAATCATCCAATTGATGGCCTCGGTTTGGGGGTGGAAAGAAGTGGATTTTGTGAGCTTGGTGTCCAACAGAGACCAGATACTTGACCAAAAGGTGTTGAGGAACCTGTTGTCTCGGTTGGAGATGATGGTATGTGGTATCCCAAAGTGAACCCAAACTTGTTCGAAGAAGAGATTGTCAATATCCGCCACTATGACATTCTTCTTATAGGTTGTGAGGATGGCCATATTTGAAAATTGATCAACGACCACAAACACACAGTCATTTTCGTGCTTGGTGGATGACAAAATAGACATGTAATCCATGGAGATGGATTCCCACGGCTTCTCGGGAACAGGAAGAGGAGTGTATAAGCCTTGCTTCTTGATGGTCGACTTGGCAATGGTGCATGCAGTGCAAGATCTAATATACTTGTTGACGTCCTATCAAATTTTTGGCCAATAAAAATGTTTCTGAAGAACGACCACAGTTTTCTCTACGCCAAAATGTCCTGCCGCCCGACTGTAGTGGGCTTCCCAAATCAACTTTGCATGCTCGCTTGTAGGAACATAGAGATGGCCCAGGTGGCATAAGAGTCCATCCTGAATGTGAAAATCAGTGACAATGGCGCATGTACCCCAGAGCTAATATGTTGTGGCGAAGTCTGGATCTTGCTGGTAAAGTTGGGGCCACTCCGATGTTTCATGTCCATAGGAATGGAGCACAGTGGTAAGTGCAGCCACAGAAGGCCGACTAAGGCAGTCAACGACACGATTGGAGATACAAGTCTTTTAATTGATGTTGAGATGGAACTGCTACAGGTAGGTGGACCACTTATGATGTCATTCATTCTACAATTTCCTCTGCGTCTGTATGAGCTGCAGAGGCTTGCGATCAGTTTGTATGATCATCTCTATCCCCATAATATAATGTTTCCATTGACGACATGCTTGTACAATGGAATACATTTCATTGTCATAGGTGGTGTATTTCTAGACAATATCAGAGAGTGTCTCACTATGGTATGTCGTTGTATGCTTGTGCTGAGTGAGAACTGCGCCCACAACATAGTCAAATGCATAAGTCTCAATCTCGAATGGTTGTTGCAGATCGGGGAAGGAGAGTAATGGAGCTGAGAAAAAATGATGTTTCATATCTTTTAATGCTCGTTTATGCTCCTTCCCTCATACGAACTTTTCCCTACCACCACCCTTGGTCACCTGGTTGAGGGCCCATGCAATATGGGAGAATCCCAACACGAATCATAAGTAAAAATTGGTGAGTCCCAAGAAGCTTCAAAGCTCGATTAGTGTGGTCAGGGCTGGCCAGTCACAGATGAATTGGATATTAGTTGGATCAACATGTACCACATTCTCATCAACAATGTATCCCATGTATTGGACCATGTTCACGAGAAAAGAGCATTTTTCCAAGTTGGCATAAAGCTTGTGTTGTCACAGAGTGCTCAAAACCTACTGAATATGCCGCATGTGCTCCTCCCACATTCTGCTGAAGATGAGGATGTCATCCAAATATACTACCACAAAGGAGTTGGTGAAGGGTATGAATACATCGTCCATCAACCACATGAAAGTGGCTGGTGCATTTGTTAAGCCAAAGGGCATGACTATCCATTCGTAGAGACCTTCTTTAGACTTGAAGGTTGTCTTCCAGACATCAGTTGGTTCAATGGGAACCTGGTGGTAGCCAGACTTCAAGTCAATCTTGTTGAAGAAATTTTCCCCCTTGATTTGGTCAAGAAGGTCATAAATCCTGGGAATGGGGTAGTGGTTCCAGACTATGATTTTCTTTAAGGCTATGTAATCAATGTAGAGTCGCCAAGTCTTGTCATTCTTCTGCACCAGTACAATCGGGCTTCCACAAGGGGAGGATTTGGGTATGATGTGCCCATTTTGAAGAAGCTCTTGGATATGACGCCTGATTTCATCATTCTCCATCAGGGAGCGCCGATAGACTGGTCCATGAGGTAGAGGTGCGTCGAGGGTCAGATAAATTGGATACTTGACTTGGAAGTGCATTAGTACCCCTGTAGGTGAGACGAAGATGTCTTTGTATTATTCCACGATCCCGTCCACTTTCTTCTGCTACAAAGAGAGGCGTTGTGTAGAGGCCACAGATGTGACGATGACCTTATGCTTACTGTGAGCACGAATCACAAAGAAGACGGACTTCATGGTCTGTGAAATGACCTTAATGCATTGCTTAGCATAGATTAAAGAAATAACAATATGCGGTGCCACCTATGGGATCCTGTACAATTGTCTACCCAAAGTAATAATAACATTGTCGGGTCTAGACTCGTACACAACATGACGCTTTCACAAAATTCAAGGGGAGAAATATCACACAATACCTCATCTTTGAAAGGCTTGATGTCGTAGGGCAGATGACACTGTTGGCTGACACATAGATCTCTTTCTTGACGAAGCCGGCTGATGGTGTAGGGTTGTGGGTGAGGTGTCGTTGGAAGGTTCAGCTGCTTGATGACCTCTATTGAAATCAGTTTCTTCTGACTACCGTTGTCGACAATGAAATGAATCGGAGCCCCCTTGACCCACATCTACGAGTGAAAGAGGTGTTCCCCTTCCCCTAGTTCTTCTCGTTCTCTTGGTCGGACTTTGGTGGTAGTGACCATGGCACTGGGTTCAACATCGATAATCTGCTTCCCTCCTTCAAGATTTGACTCGGAATTAGAATCGGCCTCTGACTTGGAAGCCTTCATCTCGGCCACGAGGGACTGCTTGGAGCGACATTCGTCGGTGTTGTGCCAAGGACATTTATGGTACTCACACCATTTTCTCGTTTCCTTCTTCATCTTCTCAGTGCCCTTCTTATGTTGATACTTAGACGGATTGTCCTGAGGGAGACCATCTTGAATCATTCCTTTTCTATGTGGGTTTGGGTTTCCTTTTCCCTCCTTCGGCTGTGAGGGGTTTGCAGATCCAAACTCTCGTCGTTTCTTCTTAAATTTATGCTCGATCTTGACAGCGTATATATAAGATGTTCCCAATGAGGCGATGTCCATGAACTCCATTTATGTTTGAATGTATCTATGAAAACAACCATGGTATTTGAGCACCAGATGACGCTCAAGATATTTTATACCCAATTTGGTGTGTAGGGTATGGAAAATATTGGTGAATTCTTGTACTGTCTGGTCCCTTTCTTGATGTAGGGTGGTCCATCTGGTGTACTAGTCCTCGTAGCTTCCAACAAGGTAGTACTGTTCTTTAATGGTTTCCTGAAAGGAATCCCATGTAGGATCCACCACAAAAATTTCAAATTCCTTCATGGCCCTTTTCTCAGAGTAAGTATCCCACCAGTCTTTAACATGGGGAACGACCATGAGGAGTGAAAAAGTGATATTTTCCCGATCAGAAAAATTGTGGACCGAAAAATATCCTTCGAGCAAATTCAACCGTTTATCTACAACATCCGCATCTATCAGTCCTTCAAATAATGTAATATCAAAATTTACCTGTACCTTGAAGGGGGTTTCATGGCCGCCTGATGAAGATGCTTCTCCCATGGGCAACCGTCGAAGGAACTATGTGAAGTTGTCCATCATTTCATTCCTTTGTCGCGTGAGGGATTCCTTGAGAAACATTTTAATAGGATCTCCTGCTCCATCATCTTTTTTTTCATCTCCATGGGTTGTTTTCGGGCTCAGCATGACCGATTTGGTAATGGCTCGATTGGCTCGAGTGCCAACTTCTTGTATCCAGCCCTTGTCAGGGACATGCACGAAGAAAAATAAATGAAGAGTAGACCGCTCTGATACCACTGATCCAGATTTAGGAGCAAAACGAACTGATTAACAAACTGAATACAATAAAAATAGAGATAGGAAGAATAACACAAATATCCAGTAAACAATATCTTCTATTAAATAATGAAATAGGTTGAAACTGTGAAACTGGAACTTGCTCGAATGGTGGTAGTTATCTTTGAGAAGAGATGTGGTTGTTATGCACATCCGTCTGAGAAGAATCCAGATTACAATGAGGCTCTAGAGGCCCTATTAGTCATGAATTCCAAAACCCTAGACATCCAAAAACCTAACCCTAGAAGGTGAAACACCAAAAGTCATGTGGGCCCTATGGGTAAGTTGGTGTAATTTGGTACCTCAACTTCCTAGGGTCGTAAATTTTGCATACGACCTCCGTTTTAGGCGTGTGATAGCCCGTTGGAAAGGTCTTTCAAAGAAATACACATTCCACTATCAAAATTTGACTTCATATATAGATTGACTGTGGCGAGTCAATAAAACAACGTTTAGGGCCCCAAAACAGCCCTGGAAGTAAAAAAAGATGTGTTGACATGAAAACATACAAAATAAGCCACTTGGATTAGGCGAGAGGCCACCCATATCCACCTGGAGAATGTGGGAGGCTTCAGACAGCCCTGGAAGTGTATAACTCACAATTATAAAGCAATACAGAAAGACGTGTTGAATAAAAAATGGACACAAGGAGCCATTTGGAATAGGTGGGTGGCCACCATTATTCAATCTGGGTCAACTAGAGAGGAATAATTGTATGAGAACCAACCAAAAATTGGTCTGAAACCATAACAACATTACTGGTCGTGCCAGTAAAATGATCTAAAGGTACTATATAAGCAGTGGAAGTTAGAGGCGTATGTAAAGCCATAGGTTGATTAGGACTTATTCCTAGTTTATCAAAAATATTGTGTCCTGAGGAGGTCCTCCAAAGAGAATGGACAGGGACGAAGCTAGCATTAAAAATTCCAGTAGTATGGACCAGAGTTCTAAATGATTCACTCTGGAAGGGTGGATCATCTACACCAGACTCTACGTAAGGTCCAGTAGGTATTCTATTTTAATCTTCAGCAACAACATCTCCCGATGAATTTATTTGGAGAAAAAGTGGATCTTGTATAACACTCAATAACGGATTTACAAGAAGTGTTGATTCATCCAATGGAGTAGAACTTATAATCTCAGAGGCCATGTCATTATTGACTTCTCCTTCAGGAGAACCCTCTGGTGAGTTAGGAAGCAAAGGAGTGTATTCTTCCATCTCTTCTAGAGGTAACACTTGCATCCTACGTGAATGACGAGGGCTGATGTTGGCCGCACAAAATAAAGAATGAAAGACATCTATGGCCAACTAGAGAAAAAAAAAAACACTCACTAATAAAATCTAGATATCAAACACACAAACAAATATTATTATTTTTAAGTCACTAGTTGGTGATGAAATCCAACATCGTGAAATCAAGATAAAAAGGGGCTGGGATAAAGAGGGTGGAAAAGTTACATTGACGACCTGCTTAATAGACTTACACCCCGGTGCAAGCTCCCACACATAATCATGGGTATACCCTCCACGAAGCCCGAGTGATTTTGGCCAACGTCGATTCCAAGTACCATGAATACTTTCCCATCCACAATCTCCTCGTGTAAAGACTCTAAAGAGATAGGCCACTAAGGTTACCAATTACGACAATGATGTCCAGGGAAGCAATCGACAGTCTGATCCACACGCAAGGGCAAGGTATCTAAGCCCGAAATCGACTTGAGATGGTATGCACAGGATTTTCTTCTCAAGTGACCCCTAATAATAAGCGCAATCTCTACACTAAGACCAACAAATTAGGGTGAGTAAGTTTGTCGACCCTAATGTGACCTTGTGATTGACCCTTGTGTTAGAAGGGATTCCCAGGACAAAATGTAGCAAGTGGATTTAAACTCTCCCTATCACAATATACTATTGTGTGTTTTGACGCTTTGGAGAGTGTGCCTCACAACCTATTCCAAAGCGTTATCCTAGCTAATGTTGGTGTATGAAAGTTCTAGAAAATAAAAGTTGCTAATAGATTTTAAAATTAGGCTGAATTTTAAAGGATGTTGCTTAATCAAAAGGGAAACAAAAATGAAACTAATGATGTCTTTGACCTTGACCAAATAAAATGAAAAAAGAGATGATATGAAATTGTTTCATTCGATGAACTCTAATTACAATAGGGAGAATTTCAGAATACAAAAAGTTACAAAGCACAATTTCTCAATCTTTGAATGATATGGATTCCAAACAATCAAAGCTACTAAATCTTCCAATTTTCTTTTTTCAACAAATATTTGAATGCAAAAGATTTCTTACAAAGACTACTAAAAGAAGAATAAACTTCAGTCCTTTTCTTTTCAAATCAGAACATAGACATAATCCAAAAAATAAAGAATGGTCCAAGAAGATCAATGTATTTTCAAAACTATTTCCCAAACCAAACTCATAATGCAAGAAAAAATGAAAAGATAAGAAAACTATTTGTCAAATGCAAACAAAAATTGTTTTCCAATAAACAAGAATCCAAAACTTAAAATAAATCCAAAACTCAAAGAGATCAAGAACAACTTATCAAGCAAGCACCCAGGAACAAAGCCTTGAGATTATACCCTTGCAATAAGAAGTAAAAGATAAAACTTACAAAGCTTATGAAGAAGTCTCTCAATTCTTGAAAAACAATCAAATTCAGGCCTAAAATATGCAAAGCAATCATTCACCAAGACTAAAAATTCATCCCAAGAGGTAAAGAAAAAATTGGGCAAAGAGAAGAAAGTTTATTGTCACTCCAACAATTCCTACAAGAATCGTCGTAGGTTGCAGAAGAGTACAATGCGACGATGAAGGATCGTTGCAAGCTGAAAGCAAGACACAGTGCGACATCGTCGCTCTGGTTCACACAAGCAGGGTGCGACAATGTCTGAATATAAGGAAAATTTGAAAGGATGACAAAGTTTCTCAATGAACTTTCAGAACCAGGGAGTCAAGATGGATCACCCAAGGACTCATAGAATCAAATTGACCAAAATCATGCAAGCTAAAAGAAAATAAGAAACAAAAACCAAAAGAAGTCGTTCCCCAGTATGGTCGTTGATTTTTTTATCGGACAAATCGGTAAGTACGAACACAAACTAATCTCCCTAACTTCAACAGGAAGCTAGAACAAAACAAGGTAGAATATAAACTTCACCTTAGACTTCATTGTCATGTAAACTAGTTTAGAAAGGGACAAATGGAATACCTTTTAAATGACCTTTGATCCTCGCTAGTGTCGTCCTTGTCACTCCATCTTTGGATTTGTGGGATGGTGAACATGTCTAAGAAGCACAAACCAACAAAGAGGGAGAACAATGATATATATATTCCAATGAATTCTATGTATAAGATCAAGGAGTTATACAATAAAAGTAAAGACACCTTTATAGGGAAGAAATGTATTGTTGCATTATATTAAATGAAAGTGGAGAATACAACCCATGCATTGATGTTACAATATCCCTTCCAATGGCTCTTTGCTTCAACACACACACCTTTTCTCCAATGCCTTTGATGAAGAAGATCCACCATCTGACTTAGAGAGCTAAAGCAAAGCTATCTAAAGTATAATCTGTAGTAGAATTCTTCATGCATAAGCAAGCCTTAGCCTTTTCCATAAGAGATCCCTCTTTATATAGGGTGAAAGATGGATGGATCAGGAGATTAGGACGATCCCAATAAATCATAGAAGCGAGTAAGATCCAAATTGATCAGAGGCCACCACATCTTCTAGAAGATTCCCTTTTAGAACTTTCGTGAATTCCACTTTTCCTCTTGTTTAAGCATCATCGCACCCTATGCACAAGAATCCTGCATGTTGCACCAAACTGGACTGCGGCAACGCCGCAGTCTAGTTTGGTGCAACATGCGATGATCAAGAATCATCGCACCCCAAGCATAGAGTAGGGTGCAACGATCTCCTTTGACATAGTTTTTAAGGAAGAAAAGATAACCCACTTTTCTCATGGAGAAAGCCTCTTTTAGTGTTTTCATGGAACACGGAAGTGATTCATGCACATATAATTAGTTGATCACTGGGGTGACCAAAATAATGTGTAACAGGTTCAAGCCTTTCCTTTTCAGTGTGGCCTACTTTCCTTCTCTTCACAAGGGTTTCCTCAAAGTCCTTCCTCTTAAGGTTGTGTGGAACTTGTTCCCCCAAGTCCAATGCAAATGTTGTTGTTTCCAGAGCCACCTGTCCTTCCACAATTTGTGTAGGAGGGTTCATTGGGATTTCCCATGCACGACTAGCATGGTGGAATGCATGCATCACCACAAGCTTGATAATCCCATGGTGGGGGAGGCCCTATCATTTCCATTGGGATTTTTGGACACTTTGGGCCCTATTTTGCAAGATCTTTCATAGAAAGAAACGAATGTTAATCTGTATATTTTAACCTTGCACAATATTTGAATAAAAATAGATTTTCAATAAAATAATAGAAAAGATACAATGGAAAATACACACATTACACAGATACTTTTCCCCTGGAAACCCAAACCAGGAAAACCAACATATTCTATATTCATTCATAGTGATACATTGTTTATAATACAATATACATATAGGAGCCAACGACATCCAAAACCCTAACCCAATGACCTAGATTAGTAAACAAACCTAATTCCTTAATCGGAAATAGAAAACCATTGACAAAAACCATGTGTCACAAAACCACCCAACAATGGACAAAAAAATCGAGGTGACACAAAAAATGAGGCAAAAATGTGACACGTTTCCTAAGGCAAAAAACAATTCTCGGGCGCCTTGTCCCTGAACTCCTGCGCAAGGGGGCCTAGAGTCCCCCCCTCAAACCCCCCATGTGTGCTCGGTGCAACATAGCAGACACTAGGGCTAGTTGTGCAAAGACTATAACACATACCCAACATTCTCCCACTTGTTGTTTTCTCTGCATACAAGGGGTTACATGGTTACATAGTCAACAATCCAGGGCAACAATGCCCATGGATCCTCTACACCAAGAGAACTTCCTAGTGCTCATAGATTTTTTTAATGAATCTGCAACATTCTTCAAAGTGTCCACCTTCATCAAAAACACTTTCTTTTCTTCAACCATGTCTCTCACAAAGTGATATTGAATATCAATATGCTTTGTCTTTGAATGATAAGTCGAGTTCTTCGCCAGAAAAATTGCACTCCGATTGTCACAATCTATCCTTATAGCTTGTTGTACCAACCCAATACCTAAACACAATCTTTGTAACCATATTGTTTCCTTACTTGCATGAGTGGTTTCCATGTATTCAACTTTTGTAGTTGAAAGTGCCACTACAACCTGTATTTTTCTCATCCAACTGATTTCTCCTCCAAACAGGTTAAACACATAGCCACTTGTAGATCTCCTACAATCCATATCTCTAAGCCAGTCTGCATCCACAAAGCCATGTATGTCCAACACTCTATCCAATCCCGGTCTTCCTTGGTAGCACAAGCCATAGCTAGCAGTGCCACACAAATACCTGAAAACCATTTTTACTGTTTTGCAATGCTCATTCCTTGGTTTTGACATATACCTGCTCAAAAATCCCACTGCATGTGCAATTTCCAGTCTAATACAAACTATTGCATACATCAAACTACACACTGCACTCGCATATGGAACATGAGACATGTCCTCCTCCTCTTCCTGTGTCTTGGAACATTGATCTACAGATAACTTTACACCAACATGAATAGGGAACTTGACCGATTTACATTCCTGCATATTAAACCTATGCAATATTGTCTCGACATATTTTCTCTAATTTAACCAGAGTTTCTTTTTTTTTCGATCTCTTTTAATTTCCATGCCCAAAATGAAATTTGAAGCAATGATATTCTTCATGTCAAATTTAGAGGAAAACTGAGTTTTCACATCCTGGATAATCTCCTTGTTGTTTCCTATCAACAACATGTCATCCACATAC
>SNQJ01S0008432.1:283650-295333 GCA_010110895.2 Picea sitchensis | reverse complement strand
TTCTAGGTCTTCCTCTCCAATGAAGTTTTCACTTTTGAAGGGGGTTGGGATTTTTTGATCCTCATTCTTAATTGTTTTCTATGGGGCCTGAGGATCAGGATTACTTCTGAAATCCTTCCTAGGAAAATGATCCATTTTTTATTTATCTAGTTCCATTTTTGAGATCCTATTTGACAGTTCTCTAATTACCTTAGCCATCTCATCTATTTTATCTCCCGAGGATTTCCTCGATCCTGAGGATCCACCTTGTTCTTTGAATTTCCTACTTTCTTTGTTCCTAGTTTCTATTTTTGCTTTTAATTTCCCTGATGCCATCATGTTCGATTTGATTTCTAGGGAATCATCTTACATTTTCGTGATATCTGTTGATCTCCTTTCTCTCAATAATAGAGCAAAATCAGGATCAAAGGCTCCAGTGAAAGTCACCTTTACTGCGGGTTGAGAAGGTTTGACCTCCACTGGTATTTTTTTATACAACTTGTTAAACCTTTATGTGAACTCGAGAACTGATTCAAAGCTTTTCTTTCTAAGGGCTCCAAATTTAGTTAGGTAATAGAGGTGGTCTCTCCTTTCCCCCCGTTGTCTGATAAAAGCATTTTCAAGTTCTTCGTAAGATCTTAGAGATCTTGCTGCTAAGGCTTGGAACCAGGTCCTCACCTGTCCTTCGAAAGTTTGAATGAGGAGTCTAGAATAGACATCTTCGTGTTCGATTCCAAGGATGTCGCCAAATTGGTCAAAGAAATTTATGTGTTCTTGAGCAGTTAAATCTCCTTCCCCTGTAAATTTGGGAAGGATTTTCATATAATTTTCGAAAAGGTCGAATAGGGGAACTGGGAGGACAAGGGGGGCATATCTGGCAGCTACCTTAGCAAATATTCTAGGAAGCAGTGCTTGGCCGCTTGCTGGTTCTCCTGGGGCACCACCCCCAGATCCTGTGCTTCCGTGTGCAGCCATTGATGGATTTGAGGCTGAAGCTCGAAGTGTGTGAGGAGAAGGCTCATGGAAGTTTGCGGTATACACTTCAGGAAAAGAGAACGTATTGTTTGAAAGGGAAAGTGAGACAGATCTCTCAAGTGTTTCCTTAACGTTCAACTATGTAAAATCAGGCTGACAAATAGTATGTATGGGTGAAATGATTTGTCTAAGGGATCTTCATGATTTTAAAATCTTTTCCGGATCAGAGACTGGCGAGGTCTTCTTGTCGTCCAAATTCTTTCTGCTTTTCTTTTCGCTAGAAGCCAATTTACTTATCGTGGAGTCGCCAAGTGAAAAATTAAGGTAGCCTTAGAAGGTTTTTCTATCTTTGCTCGCTATCAAAGAAAGAAAGTGTCAATGTTGTTCCTCCCAGGGAAAAGTTTCGTTTCATCGATCCCCAACAATGGTGCCAAAAATATGTTGTTCCCGAGTTTATACTTTAAGGCACTAAAGTATACCATCAAGGCATCTGAAAAGATAAAGAGAATTAAGGGGTAAGAATCAATTGTGAAGGGTAAATCAAAGTTCGTTTCTCAACTGTCTCTATCTAGCTTCCCATTGTTCTTGGATGCTGATATCTCTCTCAATAACTACCCATGAGCATTCTAGTTCAACCCGGGTAGTTGATGTTTGCAGGATAGTATTAAATAATTTCAAAGCAATGCTAGTTTGATCTTGAAGGTTAGGTTCTATGTTAGGCTGTCTGTTATTTGGGACAGTCACGGGGAGTAAATTTTTATTGAATTATAAAATGTTTAATGATTTGTTGCTTCTGTTTTGAGGGATGAAATAGAAAAGGAATTTTGGAACTCAAAATAATAGCACAATAACAGTAGAGGTCGTTTCCTGTACTTGAAGTAATTTGAGAATAGTAAAATAATAACAAAAGTAACGCTACCGAAAAATATGAGGCTTTAGTCATGAAAGAATCTCATATCATAACATAAGAAGGAGAGAAAAACAAGATTTCTAATGAAATATAAAATATAACCATCCAAATGACCTACAGGTCTTGAAACTGTTGATAGCAATCCTAGAGGAAAAACTGTAAATGATTAGACAATCGAATAAATTCAAACTACAATAGAAGTTTGAGTTAAACTATAGTTGATCATTCATTAGAAAGACATGCAAAGAAAGATGTTGAAAGATATTGAAAACAGAGTAAAGGAATACATAGCTTCAAGTTGACATAATTCATAATCTCTTTTGCATTATCTATATCACTGTAAATTGGAAAACGTCTAATACAATTGGCTCCCAAATAACAAAAATCCCTTTCTCAATCTTGTGAAATTATATTTATACATGATCACCAAAGGTTTTTTTTTCTGTTTGTTATTAACTAACTTCTGAAGACTAACAGTTACATGAATGTGAAATACTAAACCATTTAAATTTCTATCTTTTATCTTCTTTGATTAATTTCGATGATGAAATTTTCAAAATAATACTTTATTTCTTTGTTGATGAAACTCCTTCTTCTGTTTTGAGACAATCAATACATTTTCCCAGGAGTTTCACCAACACCCTAGGAGCCTCTGTAATATGTTTCACCTCAAATAGGAAGAATTTTCTTTGTAGTCCTGGTAGACGGTCGTCAACTATCTTTCCTGTAAACTCTATAGTTTGTAACTTTAAATTCGGCTTCACCATCCATTTGTTAATCTGTGTAACAACAATTACCTTTATCTGTGAGATTTATATTTGAACTTTATCTAGATTCTCCTTGAAATTTAATTGATGCCTTCCAATGTTGATTTGTCCCAATAACCTAGGACAATTGTCACTTCCAATGTTCAACGAAGCCTTATCTAGAAGATCAAAAATTGATTGGCAATCATCATTAACCTCTTTGGTTATTCTCTTGTTTTCGGCAAGGATTTCCTCCCAAACCTTAAGTATTATATCCCCTTTGATCTACTCTGAAACAAATAACTTTTGAGTCTTTCTGATATCCTATTTTGCTGAAAGAATCACTGCCTTTTGAAAAGTGATTATGAGTAATTTTTCTTCCCTCTCCTTTAAGAGGATACTGTTGAAGGATTTTCTTGTCTCCTGAAAGTAAGTCTGAATAATTTCTATCTTAGAGATCAATCCATGTTTCTCTTTTTCTATTTTTGGATGTATTTCCAATGCCTGGGCTTGGATGGTTTCCATCTCTACCACTTGATTTTTGATTGAACTCATCTTGTTCTGTAATTGTTTATTCATTTGTTCCTGATGTAGGACATGTACTTGACTAGCCTGTATCTTCATGTTCACTTCATTTAAGATTGTTCTTATTATTTGAATCTTCTATATGTCACTGGTTCCGGCTCGTTCTAGCCCTTTGTTTATTTCCAGACTGATACTTCTTATAGTCTCCCTTAATTGACTTTGTAGATGGGATATCATTTGGTCTTTTTGTTGTCACCTAATCCTCAACCTACTTATAGAGTGTAAATTTGTTGATGTGAAGGATCCCATTGTGCCTGCTATTTCTGTAGCGAATTCCCCTTATTCAAGATTTTTTCCATCTACGATGATCTTATGATTTTTTATCATCATGTCTCCTCTTAGATGCATTTCCTGTTTCAAGATAACCTTTCTCTTTTTACTGAAAAAATAATCAGATGAAGGAATTTCATCTCTAGAAATAGGTTCGAGATCACTAACATATAGATATCCCTCTTGAGGGTTTCCATAGGTAGACTGCAATGGGGTCAAAGAAGTAATAGGGCTTCCAAGCTTCATCGATACCGTTCCTCCTATTTTTGGGGGAAAAATTTCAGGGATTTTTGGAGACGTTTCCAACTCCTTTCCTTTCCCTGACTCTGAGTTCTCGATTTGTAGAACTTCTGTTCTTAGTGAAGGCATTTCAGTCTCCTTCAAACTTTCCTTTGTATTTTCTTTATCTTGTGCATATGATTCAAAACCTGGGGGAGGTCCTTCCTGCTATGGGGGGGGAATCGAGTATTCACCTTGCAATATCTTCGGTAAGTCGGGTGGTAATTCCCTTACTCTAATTAAGACATCCTCATAAGTTTTAACCTCTTTGAACATATCATCATAAGCAAACCTTTCATGTTCATAAGCTTTCATATTGTAGTATATCAGGTGTTTGTTCACAAGTTGATAAGGGTCATACTTTCTGTGCTCAATGTTTACCATTTTGATTTCTTCGAGCGCTTCTGCTTCCACCTTGGAATGGCCCAAGTTTAGTAATAAAAATTTCCTGATATGCACAGGGAAGATTGGCCAGGATTTATTTTGACCCGCCTTTAGCTCTATTTCGATACTGCCTTTCACTATTTGGTGTGCTACCTCCCTCAATACGAGTCTGTCTGAGAGAAACTTTGGAAGTGCATGAGGAGGGACTGAGCACCCATAAACCCTGATGTAGGAGAAACTTTCGCCGATGAACCAGTCATCTATTGCCCTGAGGTTTTCTGAGACTGTCTCAGAGATGCGAGGAGGGTCACAACCATGAAGCATTTGAAAGATTCAAAATTTGAAAGATTTCATTGAACGGTACCGAAAATAAGAAAATACCTAAGAAGTTTAATTACCATTAATCGTGTTTTTAAAATAGAGTTAGTTCAATTTAAACACTGATTATAGTTAGAGACTTCGCGTTTCAAGGTTTCGGGGATCATTCAGAATACTTCTCATCAGAATATCAACCTTCTCTAGAGCCCAACTGATCATGTCATTGTACGCCACGAGCCGTGGACGTGCTGCAATCTTGCGAAGCTCGGATTCAGCTATGTCCCGATGGTTATTCTCATAATCATTTGGGGAATTTTTGATTTCATAGTCCATAATTTCATAGATTTTCCTCCAGGATTTGATTGAGTCGATAACATGTGGTCTTGTGTCGGATACGATATCTACCTCTGGACTGCAAATCTTAGTTGTATCTTCACTCTTCTTAGGTGATTTCTTTTGTGCCATGACTTTCGTATCAGAATGAAAACCTGTCACAGAAGAGAGGTGTATGAGTTTAGCTGAATGTGTCTTACACGTGATAGCATGAACCAAGATAAATTGTGAAACATAGACCTTTAATTCTTTTTTAACTTATTTAATGATGAAGGTACTGACGCAGTTGACAAGAACTTAATACCTTAAATGCAGTGAATATTTCTTAGATACGCATTAGTGTCACATAAATCATCAATTATCTGTTATTAATGTGGTCATATTTCAGCAATCCCAGATTCAAAATTTGAAAGATTTCATTGAACGGTACCGAAAATAAGAAAATACCTAAGAAGTTTAATTACCGTTAATCGTGTTTTTAAAATAGAGTTAGTTCAATTTAAACATTGATTATAGTTAGATACTTCGCGTTTCAGGGTTTCGGGGATCGTGGATACATGAGGTATGTCATCGCTAAACCCCGATTCCCGAAATTGTGAAATGACGATAAAATTAGCTTAGGCCTTAACTATCGTATTAGTAAATTAATTAATCAGGATTAAAAACTAACTTTGATTCTTTCCGGAAATTGGGGATCGAGATTTCGTGATTCAATATGCATGGAAAACATATGGTTTTGAGTAGACCCGAATCCCGAAAGATTTTAAAAAAATGTTAATCAACTCCTTTAGGGTTTAAATTACAGTGATTAAAAATAACTTTAAAGAATGTGCGCCGGGACTTTTAAAACACTTTTGGTTTTTTGTCATTGATTATTAAAAGAATAAAGCATGTCGAGATTTCAGTACCGGGCTTTTTGAAATGATATCGAGGGTTATGCTTTATGAAAAGCCGAAACCCAAAAAAGGAAAGTTTTAGTCTTAGAGATAAAAAACTTTAAAAATTGTTTCAACATAGGCTCCAATTGGGGACCTCGTCTCCTTGTGGGATGAGGAGAACGATTAGACTTAGTGCCTTTGTTGGGTAAATGGAGTCAAAGTCTTCTTTCTGCGAAACTTTCTTAGGAAGTGGATACAGAGGGAAAAATAGATTTTGTCTTTACTTCTGAAAAGATTTTCAAAACTCCCATGCGTTGTAAACTCAGCTACAGCCCCATTCATGATCTTCTCCTTCTCACTACTGAATTTAGGTCTGCTTTAAGATGATCAAAACGATCCTAGGAAATCCAATAGATCTTGCATCTTTTGGCTTGCATCAAACGAGGTAAATTTCATGCTTTTAATCGGGGAGCCTTGTTTGAACTTGGAATGCAGATCCGGTTTCGAAAAGGCTAGTAACCAGAGTAGAGTAAAATTTACGTATGAAATCCTTACAGATACCTCAGATATTGCTTCATTTCCAGCGAGCCTGTTCAGTAACCTGGTGAAGTTATCTATCCATTTTTACCGAATTTCCTTTCACCACTTCCAATCATAATTATGCATTTAAATGTTGAGACGAGGGCAATCATTTATGAATTTCCTTTCATTGTCTTCTTGGACTATATGGGGGCAATCAAATACAAATTTCCTTTCACCATTTGTCTTATATTTTACTTTTTGAACACGAAGCGGGGGCAATCAGTGGTACTAAGTATACCAGGGATGATACCTGTGTAAAATTTGCAGTGGAGGTATGTCAACTTGCTTTGATTACCCTAGACCAACCTTTTCTTAACTTGCAAAGCACCTTAGCACGCAGGGAAAATGGGAAATATTAATTCCAGGGGCCTTCCTTCGAGCAAGCCTCAATCCTTAGAAAACTGTTAAGAAACCTAGGAGAGTTAGGATCAACCTACGCATAACTTTGTTTAGTTAGAGAGTGAGGAGTTATGAGGATTGGCTTACCTTTTAAGATCTGTTTTCCAATTTCCAAAGCTAAGACGTAATCTCTTCTCCCTCTGTGGAAAACCCAAAAATATTCTTGTTTTTTTAAGAAGGCAAAACTGAGGGTAGAAAGGGGCAATGGAGAAAGACCTAGAAATCGAAAAAAAGGGGTCATGGATTAAACCCAACTCTTGGAACCCTTTCTCAGAGACGCTTTACTCTCTCTGCTTATTTTAATTACCTCTTATCTTTATCTAGATGAAATTATTAGGACCCAGAGTAAGAACTCGTTCTCTTAGTGACATATCACACTTACAAGACCATCACCGCACTTTATAGACCTTCGTTTGAAAAATAGACTTCTCTGGAATTTGCACCTTTGCTTTACCATTTTCGTTCTCTTTTGAAATAATGGAAAATATTTTCTATCACCTGTTTTCAACAAATTTATCTTCCGATATATGACCGTCTGTTTTCTCCTTTCGCTTGTTTGGGCTGCAAGCCAGGATCCTGTAAGAGAACAATACACAGAGTATCAGGGCTTTAGAAGAATTGAATGCATTGAAAATTCCGTATCTCTACTTCTAGAAAAACATTGACCTATTTTATTTTTGACAAAAGTAGACTTACCAAAAAAATTATGAAATAAAAAAGAAAACAAAAATCGGTATATACAGTGGGAATTTTGGAAACCAATTATTCCATATAGTGTTTTAAATAACACCCATTGACAAGGGCCTCGAGGATTTTACCATCCAAAGTCTCTAACAAAAACAATTTTTTTCCTTCAGGAGCTGTAACCTTGAACGGTCCGTACCAGATGTGATCGAATTTACCATGTTTTGTCGAGTCCTCCTTCCTAGCATCCCATTTTAAAACCAAATCTCTAGGGATAAAATATCTATCTTTGGCCTTACTATCGAATAGCGCTTTCGTGTTGTCCTGGTATTTTTGCAACCATTCATCCACTTCGGCCCTGTGTTGTTGGACTTCAATCAGCTAGTTTATTCTTCTTGTGACATGATTTGGTTCTTCTTTCTCATCTTGCCAAATTTTCATTATGGGAAGCGCTAGATTTTTAGGTAATACTATATCGGTCCTGTACACCATTTGGAAAGGAGAAGTGTCGATAGAATTTTTCGTGCCTATCTGATTTGCCCACAAAGCGTATTTCAAATGCACATGCCAAGATTTCTTGTTTTCGCTCAACACTTTCTTAATTATATTGATTAGGCTCTTGTTTGAAGACACGACCAGTCCATTTCCCTTGGGGTAATATGACGTGGAATGACCAAGCACGATATTGTACTTTTGGAAAAAACCGACCATAGCCATAGATTTAAAGGCCTGGGTGTTATCTTTGACTATCTTTTGGGGGCAGCCAAATCTAGACAAAATGTTCTCTTCTAAGAAATCTATTACCACCGAATTTGTAGCCCTTCTAGCTGGAATAGCCTCCACCCATTTGGCGAAGTAATCTGTATAAATTAGGATACATTTATGTTGAGCGCTAGAATGAGGATTAATTTCGCCTATGAAATCTAATCCCCATTACTGAAAAGGGGCTTCCATTTTGACCGAAACCAATGACATCGCTGGGAGTTTATGCTTGCCTGCAAAAAATCGACAAGGGTTGCAATCTCGGACCTTGGAATTGACATATTAGAAACGTTTGGGCCAATAATATTCCGCCCTCAGGATCTTATAAGCCATTGCCTTCCAAGCGTGATGTCCTCCACACACTCCTTTGTGAAATAGCTTATGACCTTCTCTGTTTCTTATTCAACCAAACAAACCAATAGGAAGCCATGTGGGTCCTTCCAATACAATTGTCTTTTGGATATACAATACTTGACTGCATGCAGCTTCAACGTTCTATCTTTAAATGGGGGTAAGTCACTCGGGCACTTCAAGGCCAACAAGTAGGACACTATGTCTTTGTACCAATCTGATGAAGAAAACTTCTTTTCGATTCTGATTTCAATTATTTGTTCATCGAGCGTGTTCATGTCCACACACTCTTCACCTCCCTGTAGGCCATTTATTATGAGAGCTCTGAAATTTGATTCAGCTAAGAGTTTAGCCAAACCTTGTCCCTTTACTAGTCTCGTTGGTTTTATCTCCAAGTCGAATTCTTTAATTTTGGAAAGCCACCGTCCTCTTTTTCCATCACTATTGGACTAAACCAAAATGTCTTTTACGAAGCTAGTGGGTACGTACGCAATTACCTTGGAATGCAACATGTAGGTTCTGAAAGCCTTTAACGCCTTCGCCAAAGCATATGCTTGTTTTTCCATTATGTCATCTCTGATTTTAGCATCTCTAAGAATTTTGCTAAAAAAGGCTATCGGTTGCTTGAAACCTTCTTCATTTTTCTAGAGGAGTACCGCAACAAGTGTGTATTCAGAGGCGAATGAAAAAATAAAAAAATCCTTTAGATAGTCAGGGCTTGCCAGTACATGTGCCTCACTTATAACCTTCTTGATGCGTGCAAATGTTGCTTTGGCTTCTGTTGTCCATTTCACTTCGTGATTTTTCTTTAGCATATCTGTGATTAACTTCATGATTTCAACAAAGTTTGGGATAAATCTCCTCAAAAAAATTATTTTTCCTAAGAATGAATGAATCTATTTTACATTACAAGGGATATTTATTGTGTCTATAGCTTCGACTCTTTTAGGATCAATTTTAATTCCATCTCGAGACACAATATGGACCAAGAGTTTACCTTCTTGCATAGCAGAGTGAGACTTTTTGGGGTTTAAAGAGAAACCAAACCTGCTGCATTTCTCAAACGTCTACTTAAGATGTATCAGATGATATTCATCGGATTTAGAAAAAACGGTTAGATCATCAAGATAGATAACCACAAATTTGTCCCTTTAGCCGATGAAAGTGATATCCATAGCACGCTGGAAAGTAGCACCTGCATTCATTAAACCAAAAGGCATATTTTCATACATAAATGTACCCCAAGGGTTGGTGAATGTTGTTTTTTATTTATCGTGTTCACTAACGACAATTTGATTGTACCTGGAAAACCCGTCGATCATCGACATCCTATTTTCCCCAACTACATTTTCTAAAATGTGATCCATTTTGGGTAGGGGGTAATTGTCTTTGAGGGAGGACTTATTTAGATTTCTAAAATCAACACACAGTCTAATTTCCCCATTTTTCTTTCTAACCGGGACCAGGTTTTCTACCCAGTCAGAGTATCTCAGTGGTACAATTATTTTTGCATACAGGAGCTTTTTGACTTCCCTTTCGACCACGAGCAATAGAATAGGATTGATTTGTCTGAGGTTTTGTATAGAGGGTTTGACACTAGGCTTCAGGGGTATCTTATGTTCAATCACAGTGGTTTCATAGGTTCTCAGCTCTTCGTATGACCAAGCGAAAATGTCCTTGTACTTTCTAAGAAACTCCACGTATTTACTTTTGGTTTATGGGGATAGATATTTGGATAGTTTCACTAACCGAGGGTTTTCTTTAGTACCTATGTCATTGTCATCAACCTCTTTAGGTTGAGGCTATAGAGTAGATCTTGAAGGGATATCATCTTGATTGAATAATCTTTCCAAGGGAATCAAGCCCTTAGGGATCTGGTTGTTTTTAAGAATGAACATTCTGTGATTCGTGATTTTATCATGGAACTCTTGAGGATCCTCCCCTTCTTGCATGATCCAAATCATATCATTTTGGTTTTCTTGGTCAGTGTGCGATTCGACAAACTCGTCTATTGATTCTAAAAATTTGTGAAGTTGTTCATCATCCTCAAAGACCTACCAATGTTGTATGTTATTTGGTATAGAAGGTTGGTGCCTCATTTGTATGTGGTACTTTAGTTTAAACGTGGTGAGAGGTGTGAATGTTGAGGCTTCTTTGGCTAACACATCAGCCTGTTGGTTTTCATTTCTTGGAATGAAATGAACCTTGAGAGAGGAGAAGAAATTGTCAATCAGATACCAGACGCAATTCCTATAGGACCTCAACCTAGGATGTTTGACCAAGTACTGTCAGTTTATCTGTTTTACGATTAGCTCAGCGTCACCAAAGACTTCGAGGTTTTTTATTTTCATTCTCTTAGTGACTTCTAACCCTAACACTAAGGATTCATACTCACATACATTATTAGTGTGGTCCTCATTCCACTGTAGTCTATAGGAAAAGGGAATTATGAATTGATTATCGGGAGCCACAAGGAGTGCCCTAGCTCCAGCTCCAAATTAGGATGAAGCACCGTCAAAAAACATCTTCCACACACCAGAGCTATATACATTTAAAAAAAAAAAAAAAAACTTTTTTTTCTTCTGTACAACTTTCGTCTATACCTGCCTCAATATCATCATCAATAGATAAAATACAACTACCTAAATCTTGATCAGCAATATATATCGGGTGGTTATTTGGGTTATGTGGATCACCTACCATGAATGACAACTTAGTTTCTTTGTATAGACGTGTGTATTGTCCTCCAAAAACGGGAATCGTAGCATATGTCATGTCAAGATGGAGATATCCTCCAAGGTTTCCACCCCATGACCTAGATAACAACATACCATATTTCAGAGGGATATCGGCGACCACTACGTCCATAAGAATGATTTTTGCAGGTATTTGTGCCAGATTTACCACCAAGTCTTTAATCATGCCTATGCATTTGACTTTTCTTGAATCAAATTAATATAAATATCCATAAGGCCTAGTGAGTTCGAGACCTAATTTATCCATAATGGCTTTAGGCATCACATTGTGGGATGCTCCAGAATCTAGCATGCAGTTATGGAGTAGGTTGTCAAACAAGGTTAACATGATATAGAAGGGGGAAACAATGTTAATGTTTATGCTATTATTATAGTTCTTTTCATTTCATAAGATAAGAGAATAATAAGAACAAGATCACTGAGAAATACACATCCACAAGAGACACAACATTTATCCTGGGAAACCCTCTAGGGGAAGAAAACCCAGCAAAA
>SNQJ01S0008432.1:259345-280356 GCA_010110895.2 Picea sitchensis | reverse complement strand
AATGATTTGATCATAGCTTCAACATGCAACATTGATCAAGATAATTTCATAACAAATAGATGCATATTAGAATAATCACACCTGGGTTTCATCATTTCTCTAAATGTGTTAGATCTTGAGATCCTTCTGGATCTATGGAAAAAGATCCCTTCTCCTGCAAATACTCTTTAGGGTTTAACCATTAACCATATGTGAGTACATACCTCAGATAGCATTTGCAGATAGTGGCTCCATCTGGTAGCAGCGGTAATCATTACGAAAAACTTCAAGGGTGATTGCATCTGGTTCTACGGCTGCAACTGCAACTGCAACTGGTTCTGAGACTGCAACTGCGACTGCAACTTAGGGTTTTATGAGGAAACCCTAATTTTTCAAACTTTGAGTTTTGAAAATCTGATCTAGGGGATAGATGTGCTGAGCTGAGGCGAGTTAGCCGGTGCAGTCGGAATTTCGAAAATCCAACTTTTACCCCTTCAAATCTGATCTGCGGATTTCTGGACTGGTGCTTCTGGTTTTCTAGTACTTCTGGTACTTCTAGTACACTGGTTTTCTGGTACTTTGTGAAACTAGGGTTTCACTTTCTGGGAGATCTAGCCACTGAAAAGGTGCGCTCTAAGTGCCAAAATGATCCTTGGGGGAGGGCACAACTTTCTAGGAGGTTAGGGAGCTAAAAAGAGATACTTTTTCAAAACCCTAATTTTTGGGTAGAGTAACAGTGAAGTTTTTCCTCTTGCGAAATATGCTTCCTTCAGGTTGGCTCTGATACCATGTTAATGTTTATGCCATTATTATAGTTCTTTGCATTTCATTATATAAGAGCATAATAAGAACAAGATCACTGAGAAATACACATTCACAAGAGACACAACATTTATCCCGGGAAACCCTCTAGGGGAAGAAAACCCAGCAAAAACTTCCTTATCATAATAGCTTATACAATGTTCAAGAGATAAATCAAACCAATACAGAAAGTCCTCCCCAAGAGATGCGCCACCCTTCTTCTCCTCTCTCCAACTTCTAATTGAAACTTGCCTCATAAGAGAATGAGCAAGTGAAGTGTGTCTAAGAAGTGAGGCGCTGGCCTCTTATTTATATCAATCTGGCACGTGTGAAGAGTCACCATCTGGCAGGTCCGAACTCTCACTCTGGGTGGGTAAACCCACCTTTAATTAATTCTGGCCCTTCCATTATAACTGCTGGGGCCGACTTCTTATTCTGCACTTTGTAATTGTCCGATGACCAATCCGCAAAAGGGGATTTGGTTCTTATACAATTACCGACATGATTAATCCTCAATGGGGATTTAATGCAATAACAAAATAATAATAAGAATTCTCTTCGCAGTTACATTATTTCAACAACTAGATGCAGGAATTATCGAACGAGTAGAAGAGTCTGAGTGGATTATCCCAATGGTGGTGCAGGATAAGAAGATCAAAGGAATTCAAATATCCGTGGATACAAGTAAGATGAATGATGCATGCTTACATGACCCATTCCCAACACAATTCACAGATGAAGTACTGGAGAATGTAGGGGGTCAAGAAATGTATTCATTTACATATGGATTCTCTAGGTACCATCAAATAAAAATTGCACAGGAAGATAGAAACAAAACCACATTTGCGATAGAATGGGGCAGTTATCAGTACACGGTGATGCCATTTGGATTGACTAATTACCCTATGGTATTTTATAGAGTTGTATAATCAACCCATAGTCAAGGAGATCAGGTTCATGATACATCATTACTGCGACAGAGTATCTAACTAGGTGGGAAAAAGAAACGCCAATTCCTGATTTCACTATCGATACTACTATGTGGTTTCTATTAGAGAATGTAGTCACCCAGTCTGGTTGTCCACACATATTACTTAGCGATCAAGGTACACATTTTATGAACAAGACAATTTCTGCACTAACTGAGCAATTTCATATTTGTCATCAGAAGAGTACACCATATCACCCTCAGGCTAATGGCACATTGGAAGAGTTTAATAATATTTTGGAGAATGTTTTGATAAAAATTTGTAATGTAGGAAGATATGATTGGGACTTACGCACCCCCGCAATACTATGGGAATACAAAACTACTAGCAAGAAGATGACAGGGCAGTCACCTTTTCGGTTGGTTTATGGACAGGAAGCAATGATTCCAATGGAGTTTATTGTACCTATTCTGCGCATTGCAACCATCACTAAGCTCTCGAACACAGGTGTAATAGAAAATATATTGGCACAATTAGTTCATCTTGAGGAAGATCGGTTTATGGCATGATTCCATTAGCAGGTGCATAAATCCAAAGAGAAGGCTTGGCATGATCGACACATTAAAACCAAGAAATTACAAGCTGGCAACTTGGTACTACTTTATGATAGTAAGTATCTACAACATCCAAGGAAGTTTTGTATGCATTGGTTAGGTCCCTATGTGATATAACAGATATCTAAAACAAGTGATGCATGCTTGAGAACCTTGGATGGACAGGTCTTGGAAGGAATGGTGAACATAAGTCAGCTGAAACTCTATTGGGATACTTAACCATTAGCGCAGTAATTTGGGTTGCGCCAAAACCCCTGTATTATAGTAAGTGTACCATAGTAGAAAGAAAAGAAAGAAAAACACAATAAACCGTACAAAAAGAAAGAAAAGTAATAAAAAGGTAGTGAAATCCCAAGGTATTAGAACTTGTTCATATGGACTGATCATATCACGCGAAGTGAACACTGTGCCAAGTTCAATGAGAAGTTATGGATAGGATCAACTGCGACGAAGTAACACATTACTGCATAGGTTGGAACAAAAATATAGTTAAATATAGTCAAGCATGGAAAATACATCTAGATGACTGGTGTGACAGGTCATAAAAGCACCGTAGACTCTTTAAATCTTAAAAGCCACCAAAAATCCTGGATAGATCAATAGTACGAAAGGAGGATTATAAGGCGTATTTGGAAATTAAGGATCATTTAGTTACCCAGTTATCAACTTCAGTGCCAGATTGGAAAAGGAAGTTAAGGTGAGATAAGATAGGTCTACTTGGAAGGAACACACAAAATACTGAGAGGGAAGGAAACTATTTTTCATTGTTGCATGAAAAGTAGGAGAAAACATAACCGATTTACTCAAGACAAATTACAGTGACCCACAAAGACACAGAGTGTTCATGCAAAAATCTCCCATACAACGAAAATGACACCTCCGAGAGTAGGAGTACCATCCAATATAGCAACGAAACAAGCAAAGAAAAGAATGGATGTTGAGGTAGAAGAAGTGGTCGGACCTTCAGCCCCGACACCACCTGAAATTATTCACATAGATTATTTCCTCCGAGGCAGGATGATGTGTCCCCCGTTACAGTACCAATGAATTACAAATATCCATTATTCATAGCAGCAGTCCCGAAGGGGGTCAGGAAATATGAGGACATGCTTGGCAAGGTGGCCAACTTGAAATTTATGGACCACGACATCACAGACACACAAAGTTTCCCTGAATTGGCCAGGGATCAATACTTATGCACAAAGACAAACCTCGGGACAAGAAAAATTGTTAGGGACCTAACCTCTCTAATCCCTCACATAGGTATAATAATATAATTCTATGTGATAAAGGCCAATATTAATAAGGCCTAGAAATAAGGAAGAATAAGTCAAATGTAAGAAGACCTAATAGAGTCATATGCTTCTAGAAGGATCTTCCTATAGATTGTTCTTTTGGATAGATAGATTTAGTATAAATAGGAGTAGAGGGTATGAGAAAGATTGTCTTGGATATTATTGTAATAGAGCTCTGCTCTGCTGGAGGTTTCTCCCTCGAAGAGGCAAGTGAACATTTCTATTATTAATCAAGGTGATCTTTCTGGTGTTATTTTGGTATTGTTCTGGTATTGTTTTGGTTATATCATTGTTTCTCTGCCATTTCTATGCTAAAATATTTATGTTCTACATACTATTTTATATTTGGAATACTACAAGTTGTATCAAAGCACCTTCCTTGGCAAGAAATTATGGGTTAAATTTTTTCATGGTAGAGACGTATTCTGACATCTTAAAGCTACAGAGTCATACATGTAGGAAATACTGGAGGTACATAAGCACACATCTGTTGGCCACACTTGTAACCCCTATTGGCACCCCTTCGAGTGGTAGTGCATCAGACAACACTTGTATACAAATCAACCTAGATGTCATGAATTCCTCTATAGATAAAATGATTGGTCTCTTGAATGATATAGAGCCTCGATACTCTCTAGTACCTCGATAGTTTGGTTTTACGACTAAGGGAACACTCTATCCTCCTTAGTTGGTGCCTTGAGATATTGGGCCAAGTACTATTGTTGGACCTCACACATATATCAGAGAGTTATAGCAGAGGGAAAACCCTTGTTTGTAGAAACCATGAATATCCTACCCCTCGGGACAGAAACAAAAAAATAGAATAAACAAGATCTATTTTCGCACAGTTGTGCCTTCTATATTTTGGTTGCGAAATTACTACACATTTCTTCCTGTTAAGCATTTGGGAATTTCATCACTGCAATATTATTTAGGTCGGAGTATAACTCCACTTGAGTAAAAAAAATGTATAGTGGTCCCGCCGACACACTTATTTGGGACCTATCCCACTGGGTTCCTCACTTCGCCTTGATTCCAATGATACCTATCATTTTTAACACAATTTGTTTTGTGGACCTGACCCTTCTTCGACATACTTATTTGGCCACTATCCCATTGGATACCCCTTTTCTCCCTAATTGCAATGGTACATATCATTTGACAGCCTTCTTCTCCATGGTCCCACCCACCTCTCCAGACCCCTTTTGGTTCCCCTATACCATTTTCCCGCGCATTTGTCCAAATGGCTACTACATGAGCCCAAGAAATCAATACCTTGATTGCTGACACCTACTAGAACCAGGAAGACATTAATACTATCAATGCCAACCTTAACTAAATCAATTCGTATATTAATATCCTCAAGGAACAATTTTCCCACATCAAATACCTCAAATACCTCAAAGAACACTTCCTGGGCCATTCCTAGAACCCTTTCTCTTTTGAACAACCATATTATCATGATGACTATGAATCTTCCCATTACCAAGGTCCTCATACTACCCACTTCTCTCGAGACCTCTGCCCTCCTAGAATTGAGGTGAACAAATTTGATGGATCAGATCCTACAGGTTGGGTCACCCAAATGGAACATTATTTCTCTTCTCATTGAATTACTAATGATTTAGCCAAGATTCATTATGGTGTCCTACATATGGATCTAGAATGATGGAAATGGTGGAAATGGAAAAAAAGGCATGCCAACGGTATGTTTCTTGGACACAGTTTGTGGCTGAACTTTATGACCGCTTTGACTCTGACACCCACCATTTAGGTCATTTGACCAAGTTAAAGTAGTCTGGGACAGTGGAAGACTTTATTTACACATTTGAGCACTTGGATTTAAAAATGGAAGGCATGTCAGATGCTTTCTTTAGGGAATGCTTTATCAGTGGCCTAAAAAATGAAATTCGTTCCCATATTCTCATGGCCCACCATACTTGGTTGGAAGCTACTCAACGAGCCAAGGAAGCAAAACATATTGTGTCATCCCAGACCTGCAAACCCTCCCTTCCTTCTCGCCCTAAACCCACCAATTATGCCCCTCCTGCAACTCCCCTCAAGATCCATAAATTAACCAGGGCTGAAATGGTTGAACGTCAACTCAAGGGCATGATTATAATTGTGATGAAAAATATTTTTCCGGGCATAAGTGTAAGGAACAAGAGATTTGTATGGCTGTGAATGAGGATATTTCTGAAGAAGATTTTTTTTTTTCACCTGTGGAGGAACTACCATTTCCATATGACCTCACCTCACCCTCTGATCCACCAAACATTGACCTAGTGATTTTAGTTAATGCCTTTACTGGCTTCTCTGCTCCCCAGACTCTCAAATTAATTGGTTACATCAAAAATAATAAAGTCATCATCCTTGTCGACAGTGGTAGCACCCATAACTTTATTCATCACCACATTTCCCAAGAATTCAATTGTTACATATGTGTCGTCAATAATTTTCAAATCATGATTTCCAATGGTGGTTCCATGAAATTTGGGGGATGATGTGAAAATGTGTGACTCCAAATTGGTAAGTATCACCTGAAATCCCATATTTTTCTTATAGACATGGGTGGTTGTGACATTTTTCTTGGTGCCGAATGGTTACACACTGTAGGCCCCATTCTCATGGATTTTAAGGACTTAACCATGAAATTCCAAAAGGAGGGACAACAGTATAAGCTGCAAGGCATCACAACAGGATACCCTGAGATCAACAATTCCCATCGCATGGAAAATCTCCTCAAAAAAGGTCATTCAAGAATTATATCCCAACTCCACTCCATTCATGTTGTTGAGGCACCTTCTGTGCATCCCGACCTCCAATCTATCCTCTCCCGCCACTGAGTTTTATTTACCACCCCCAAAGAACTTCCCCCTTCCCATGGAGCCCATGATCATTCCATCTCGGGCATTCTTCCCCCCAATGTTTGGCCTTATCGTCATCCCTTTTCCAATAAGAATGAAATTGAGAAAATTGTTCATGAATTACTAGAAGTCAGTGTTATCCATCCCAGTACTAGCCCCTATTCTTCCCATATGGTCATGGTACTCAAGAAAGAAGGTACTTGGCACATGTGTTTTGATTTTTGTGCCCTCAACAAACTCACAATCAAAGAAAAATTCCCCATTCTTGTTATTGATGACATCTTGGATTAATTGAGTGGTGCTCATTACTTAACCAAATTGGATCTACCTTCTGGCTACCACCAAATCCATATGAAAGAAGAAGACATTCCCAAGATTGGATTTTGCACTCATGAGGGTCATTATAAATTATTGGTAATTCCCTTTGGATTGTGTAATGCTCCTTCCACTTTCCAAAGTATTATGAATCATGTATTCCCATGTGAATCAAGTTCTCCATCTACTCTCTAAGCACAAAATTTTCCTCAAATAATCTAAATGTGCCTTTGGTGCCTTTGAAGTGGAATACCCAGGTCATATTGTCAGGAAGGATGGTTTCTGAGTGGATCCTAAGAAAATTGAATCTATGCAAGATTGGTCTCGACCTAAAACTCTTAATATGTTGTGTGGTTTTCTGGATTTAAAGGCCTATTATAGGAAGTTTATTCAGAATTATGGAAAGATTGTAGCTCCTCTCACTTCTCTCCTTAAAAATAATTCTTTCACTTGGAATTCAGTTGCAGATCATGCCTTCCAAGCCTTAAAAGATGTTATGTGCTCAATCCCTATCCTAGCCCTCCCAGACTTCACAAAGACATTTGTATTGGAATGTGATGCTTTTGGGAAAGGAATTGGAGTTGTCCTCATGGAAGATAGAAGGCCTATGGCCTTCACTAGCAAACAAATTTCAGAGCGACATTTGGGCCTATCCATTTAGGAAAAGGAAATGTTAGATATTATGCATGTTGTGTATCATTGGAATCCTAATTTATTGTCTCAATGATTCCAAATAAAAAATGATCATCAAAGTCTCAAGTATTTCATATAACGAAAAATTTCATCCCTGATGCAACAAAAATGGGTGACCAAGCTATTTGGATATTATTATGAGATCATTTACAAGAAGGAAAAGGAAAATGTAGTGGCCTATTCTCTTTCCCATAAATATGAAGAAGACGGGTCCCTTTTCTCCCTCTCCTTCATTCTACCATATTGGTTCCAAGATGTTCATCGAGAATGGCTGCAAGACCCCAAAATTTCTATCCTTCTCCACCAATTGCAACACAATTCTTCATTTTCTCCAGGGTACTCATGGAACAATGAAGAGATTTTCTACAAAGGATATTTTTATTTATGAAAGCAATCCCAACTCAAATCCATAGTTCTTTTTGAACTTCATGCCTCACCCACAACCAGGCGTTCAAGGTTTACCAAAACCTATGAATGGGTCAAACATTATTTTTTTTGGGATGGTATGAAATAGGAAGTCCACACCTTTATGGATGAATGTAAGTTCTGTCAACACAACAAGGGAGAAACTGTCAAAGCTTCGAGAACACTCTAACTACTTCCTATTCCCCTTGCTATTTGGCAAGATATTTCTATGGATTTCATTGTAGGCTTACCAAAATAAATCAATAAGTCACTCATCATGGTGGTCATAGATCGTATCTCCAAATATGCTCATTTATATTCTATTCAACACCTATTCACAACCGCCACCATGGCTCAAATATTCATGGACAATATCTTCAAGATTCATGACATGATTAATTCTATTGTCTCAGATAGAGACCCTACTTTCACCAACAATTTTGGGCAAGAATTGTTCAAGATACATGTAATGACCCTTGATTATAAATTATAATTAATTGAATAATGTAATTCTAAAAGATTAGCTAAACTATAATTATTTATTAAAATAACCTTAACTAATTATTTATTATTAATTAGTTATTCTTGATTATGATTAATTTAAGTATAATTAACTCTTTAATCAATATGGTTAATGATTAATTTGATTATTAATGTATAATTAACTCTTTAATCAATATGGTTACTGATTAATGGATTATTAATTAATTCATTAATTAATAAAGTAGCCAAATAAGAATTGGATAATAAAATATAATGTTTAATTGAGTTACGTATCCCACAAAGGATAACGTATTCAATATATGGATAATATATTTAATGAATGGATAGGGGTAATTAAATGAAGGGATAAAAAAATTAATGGGAGAGGAAAGGTGTGAAGGAGGAATAAGAGGTAAAAGAGCCGGAGGAGGACTACTCGGAGACCGCTTTTATAAGTGGGAAGAGAGCCGAGAGGGGATGGGAGATAGGTGTGCTAGATTGAGGCACATGATTTGCTAGTTGTGACCTATTGATCAGGCAGGCACCGAGCTGCTAGAGGTTTTGGGCACGGAAGGCCAAGATATCCGTAGATATCCCCCCAGTTGTTTCCTAGTCATGTGGTGTAATAGTTTTGGGGCAATTTTTCCCTGTGGTTTGCAATGTAGGATCGGGTCATAGAAAGGGCAGCGGAGAAACAAAGACAGCTAGCAGAACTGGAAACAGAATAGTGACCGTAAACTGTGCACCGCTGAATGCATCATTTATCTCCGCGCGAATTCAAGTAATATTTCCATTGATCAAATTCAGTTAGCCGTTGGTGTAATGGAAGATCAATAGTCAATAGATATTGTTTTAGCTAAGAAATAATTGCTTGTGAGGATAACAATGTTTAGATTTATATTTTGGGCATTACAATACATGGCACCCGATTGCATCTCATCACTACCTATCACCCTTAGACGGATGGCCAAATGGAATTTATCAACAAGTATTTGGAAACATATTTGAGGTGTTTTTCATCTAAGAGGAAAAATTGGCGGGCTCAATGGTTACCCCTAGCTGAATGGTGGTACAACACATCTTACCATACAACTAATCACATGACTCCTTTTGAGGCAGTCTATGGCCAAAATCCCCCATCAGTTCTCTCCTATATGCCATGGGTCTTGAAGGTTCAGGAGTTTGACAAAAATATTATAGTTTGCGAGGATATTCTTCATGCCCTCAAAGAAAATTTGGTCATGGCTCATAATCACATGAAGTACCAAGCAAATCAAGGTTGTTCTGAACACCATTTTGTTGAAGGGGACCAGGTGTTTCTTCGAATACAACCTTATAAGTAGAATTCACTCAAAGATAAACATTGTCATAAACTTGCACCCAAAATTTATGGTCCTTATAAAATGCTCAAGCGTGTGGGATCGGCGTCCTATCAATTATCTTTACCCAGTCAGTTGAAGATCCATCATGTTTTTCATGTTTTTTGCTTAAAGAAGGTGATTAGAAATAAGTTCCAAACTCAAACTAGTCTCCCTGATTTGGATGAAGAAGGTTACATATGGTTGCATCCACAAGCAATATTGACCCAGTGAGAGCGTTGTCTCCATCAGTGCACCATCCAAGAAGTGTTAGTCTAATGGAAAGACATACCTCCAGAAGATGCCACCTGGGATCCAAACATCATTCTACAACAATTCCCTCATATGACGCCTTGAGGACAAGGTTGTTTTTCAAGGGGGAGGGCATGTTAAGGACCTAACCTCCCTAGCCCCTCACATAGGTAGAATAATATAATTCCATGTAATAAAGGCCAATATTAATAAGGCCTAGCAATAATGAATAATAAGTCAAATGTAAGAACACCTAATAGAATCTTTCGCTTCTAGAAGGATCTTCCTCTACATTGTTCTTTTGGATAGATAGATTTAGTATAAATAGGAGTAGAGGGTATGAGAAATCTTGTCTTGGATATTATTGTAATAGATATCTACTCTTCTGGAGGTTTACTCCTCGAAGAGGCAAGTGAACATTGATATCATTAATCAAGGTGATCTTTCTGGTGTTATTCTAGTATTGTTCTGGTTATATCATTGTTTCTATGCCATTTCTATGCTAAAATATTTATGTTCTGCATACTATTTTATATCTGGAATACTACAAAAACTTGGGTGGAAGTACAAGAATGGTTGTAGGGCTTAGAGAAATCCAGGATTCTCAAATTGTTCAAAATTCCACATTTCGGATGCAGTTACGAAATCAATGCCTATGTCAAGGTATTACTCAATTGCGTCCATGGGGGGACACTTTTGCTGGATCCCCCAATTTCAATTGATACAATGCTAGTTGTGCACATTACAGGCCTGAGAAAAGAAGGTGAAGACCCATCTTTATTGTTCCTAAAAATGGGAGAGCAATCTCTCTCTGAGAGCATCAAAGACAAGTATGACACATTCAGAGGGAAACCTGGTCTAGATGTAAAGAGAATCAGTGAACAATAAGTCAGGTTCACGGCGTAGGTTTTGTCTTTCAAGTTGTTGCATAAATACAAAAAAGACAAGGTACCAACGACAGTCATTTCCACAGTAGAGAGATGAAAGGAATGTGTGCATATGAATTGGGAAACCTTCCTCGTAAATCAATTTTTGTAGGACTACACAGAAGCCCAGAAAAAAGGCATGAAATTTCATTATGCATGGCTACTTATTATTATTGCACTGGTTGGATGGTAGGAGCTCACATTTTACCAACGCATGTGTGTTTTAGGTCACATCCCATTGGCTACTAGATATTCCAACTTATGGAGCTTCCCCATCAGGATACAACAGACCGATACAAACAACCTTTTTTACACATATTTACAATTCATCACAAAGGTAGTAGAGACTACACTACGTATTCCTAGGAAATCCATTCTTGCTTGCCAGAATGTTGTGCACTTTAGAGCTGGCATGGACCACCTCTATGTCCATGACAAAAAGGATATTGTGCACCAGGACTTACCAACCAATTATCGGTTGATAGTAGAAGAGGTGCATGCCATCATTAATTAGTGGGAGGATGACTGGAAGAATCCAGCTGGTAAGACAGGGTCCTCCCAAGAGGAGAAATACTAAGGGAAAAGTGAGGAAGAGGAAGGGGATCAGAAAAAGGGTGTAAAAAATCAGTCGGGCCAATCAGAAGTCCCTAAAGTTGGCCTCAAAAGTAAATATCAGGAGAAAGAATAGACAAGAGGAGAACAATAAAATATAGGGGGATCACGAAAGAAAGAAAAATCATAACGCCAAGCCCCATTTTTTATTTTTACCGATGATGATATGGATCGCATTAGGTACTTGATCTATGATTCCACCAAAGAACTTTGGGGTGAAGTTGTGACAAATAAATGGGACACACAAAAGAAGGCCTAAGATCAGTTGGAAGTACTACAACAAATTTTGGAAACAACATGTGTTGTGAAAGACCCAAAGACAGGGGCCAACCCATCCATAGCACAAAGGAAAGTAGAGGCTAGTGCACAAGAAGCTCTAATCCAACCCTCAAGGGAGCATGGTTCTATACATATTGAGGAAGTCGTCCTGGAGCTGGCAATGGGGGCCTTGTAGGAAGATATTGCAACATTACACCAGCTTAGTCTCATCGTCTCCAGATTACCCATCCAAAGGGTAGAGGAACTCTAAGAATATCTAGTATAGGAGATAAGGCATCAAGGTGACATCGCACACCGAGACTTGGTCAAATTGAGGGATGAAAGAACCCAGATACAGACACAGTATGATACATCCCTGCAACAAAAGAAGGATCTTGAAGGCAGAATGGAAGAAATTATGAAGATACAAGAGAGCATTGAGGAGAGAGAAATGAAATCCCAAAAGGAGAAGGTTGGCATGGACACAATGGTATAGAAGACAAAGGGAAATTTCTAATAGTTATACAATCAAGTACTCAAAGTCCCCCTGGTTGTAGACGCCACCATGGATGAACAATTGTTGAAGATTAGGAAAGTTATGAAGAGATTCGGAGAGAAGATCCAGTATATGAAACTACAGAACATTCCAGGCATGCCACCTGAGGTGCATGAGGGTAGTCTTTGGACCAGGGGTGATTTTAAGACCCCCCCCTAAATTTATATGTATAATAAATGGGCGAATCCCCATGATACATAGGAAATATTGAAGGCTATTTTATCAATAATATAATATGTATATATAAGTTTTTGGCGGATCATTTAGTCAATTATATAATCTTGTAAAAATTTGGCGAATATTTCACTAAACTATAAACTCTTGTAAAATCTTGGCGAATCTTTCACTGAATTATAAAACCTTGTAAAGTCTTGGCAATTTTTTTGATAAAGTATAAAACCATATATAATAATACAAAAATGTATTCATTAAACTGTAATATACTCGTTTTACATATTTGGAAAAAGAAACATTATTTTTCCATCCTCTAGACGATGTTGCGAGCATTAGTGGTTATGTTTGTCAAGTTTCTCATTGTACACTCTTGCATATCCCTCTATCAGTTTTGATGATATATCAATGATAGATTAAGTCATAGTCGTTGATCTCAAGAGATCAAGATTAGATATTGATCATTGATCACTTTGGAGATAGGGTTTTAGTCATTAAGGGATTATAAAATCACATCTAAGGAGGGTGAGAGGCATACAATGAATGCATAGGAGCAAGAGGGAGTCTTGCTCATGTACTTGTGTCTAAGTGGGAAGGGCTCAGGAAAGGGTGTAGGGGGTAGCGAGGGAGATAGAAGCCAGGTGGGCTAGGCTATTAACTGCAGCATTGTAATTCCTCTAGTGGGCCATTATCCCAGTATAGGAACCCAAGATTTTATTTAATAAAATAAAACTCATAACCGATTTTCCCACAAGGGTTTTTCCAGGGGTGTTTACCCAAATCTCGTGTGCAAATGTGTTTGGTTTCTGTGTAGTTCTTCTTCTTATATTTTTGTTGAAAACCTAGTTGTGCTAATAATTAATAAATAGAGTTTATTTGGATCGTTAGTCATTTGTTGGGTTTAACAGGAAATTCAACACACTTCATGTGATGTGGGGTACATGGTGAAACCATATCCCTTTGTTGTATCCTAGATTGTTTTGGTTGATTGACAATTGGAACACTTACTCTAGGTGGATGCTTGTACTCAATATATGTGGTAGAGGAGGCACACTTCTTATGGAGGAACTTGGAAGTTGTTTTACGTGGCATTGACATTTTTTACATGGTAGACATGTTGATGAGGATGAGGCCTTGGCATAGGATGTGGAGTTATCTTGTGGAGGATCACTAAGCATAGGAGGAAGGGTGCTTCTCCCTAGGAGAATCGATACCACATGGCACACTTCAAGAGGTTGAGAATTTGTATAGAGGGATTCTTGTTTGGAGGGCACACCACTTGTAGGTTGTTGTGGACTCGGTACACATGTGGAGGAGGAGAATTGGAGCTTAGGAGTTTGTCTTATAGAGTGTTCATCCTTGTGAAGAGGAGAACTTGACACGTGGAGCTTGGAGAGAACTATCATACAAAAGCCATCAATACTTTTACAAGTTATCTCCTACCTTCTGGCTTGCAAATCAAATTCCAAACTAATTTGATATAAGAAAATGTTTGACAGTGAGAAGATGACAGCAACAAATTATTGATGGTCCTCCAAACAATTTGATTTTCCTGCATGTTCACACTGCTATACTGCCTTTATTACCTAAGTAAATATCCCTTCTTTGAAACCGTAAATAATTTGGAGCCTCCCTTGACACTAACAAATTACAATCCCAAAGGAATAAGATTTACCAAGAGATCATATTAGACAATTCCATCAATCCTGATTGTCATTACCTTATACTCCAGAGAAACATTAAGTTTGGATTTAGTAAAAATACAAACTTATAAGATATCTCCATGCAGGAACACAACTAGACTTGTAGTCAGATTACAATGACAACAATATTCATTTATCTATGGGAAAAAAACATCAGGAAATGGATATATGGAAAATGTTTACATCAAATATCAAAGGCTACCTTCCCTGGTAGAAGATCTATCCCTAAATGACCTCAGGAAATAATAATACCATCTGCCTCTCACAAGATCTCATCAAAGTGATCCAGACCCTGCAACATAAGTTGTGTGTATATTAAGATTCGAATAAGAAAATACTTCTTGTGCAGTGTGATTATCTAAGACTGATTAAACATGAAAAGGAAAGTTTAAGACTAGGAGACTTCATTCAGTGATCCAGTAAATACCTCTATAGTGTCAATCTTAGAAAATATTTGTCTCTTGAAGATTCCCAAGCCCATCAAGATATGCATGGGTCTATACAAGACAAAAGGAGGAAATGGATTTTACATCAATTCGATGTTAGAATCAAGCAAACAAATTTATAGGTGGCCTCTAATACATCTAATACAATATGTTATTCTATATTTTAAAGGTCAGTATAAAATCCTTTTCAGATGTACAATAGATAAGATGTTCACTATTTGATGTTATTCAATTATAAGGGAGAAGTCCCATGTCACAGAAACAAAACAAATAATTTTTTGTCGTCATTTACTAATGAAGCCTGTAGCAAAAAATATCACCTTGTTACTTCATTGTCAGTTCAGAATGATTTTCCAAAGTACATATGATAATGCATTCATATTTGAAGTTTACTATAATGCATCTACTTGAAATTTGTCAAAGAATAAGAAGAAACAAGCATCATAGACACATATCAGCCTAAAAATTAGAAGGCATAAAATAACACTATGAAGTTGGTTCCAGAAACACATCTTGATAGAATTTTTTATATGTGAGATCCATCATAGTATCTAGTAACAACACAAGCTTAGAACATGAGCAAGAACGTAACTTTGATGTCATCTTTATTACTTGTATAATGTCTTCGGCATGTCATGTGTATGAAAAAGAAAGAAAGCCAAATTTTTTTCAAACTCCCCAAGTTTTAATAACCTACAAAGTACAAACGACAGTAATACATCAAATTCCAAACCTTATCAGAATCAAATTACAAGATGCACAATAAACCTTAACACAAAAATAGACTAGTTCCCTGCATTTTGTAAGGCCACATTTACCCCACCAGAAAAAAACTTGCACTGTCCATTAATCAAATCCATTTTGAAGAGAAAAGGTTACCACAATAAATAATAAATGCATAAAATAATTTATTTGTCACTTTAAATTCATGTCAGTTACAGACTACATGCTTTCAGTGTATAACATTTAACCTAAGGGCCATGATGAAAGCCAATACTGTCTTCTGGCATAGCTTGATGAACATTTGAGGAAGGGTGTGTACAATCCAGATCATGCATAAATATAGGCGTGCATGACCTACAATGCACAAGTCAAAAGAAGCTCGGCATGTGTGCTATACTTTTTCCTGATCAATATCAACTCTGAGTTGAAGACAACATTGAAATAATTGAAATTCAAAGATTTAAATAAATAAGGAAACCTTTTATATAAAGGAAACTAACCGACAATAAATCCAGTTTAGAGATATGTTGTCCTCCATATTAATATTCATTAGGTTGGGAACAAATAGAAAATTAGCATTAGGTTTCTAACTTCCAGATGGTCTCACAATTGTTTGAATTGAGCACGAAAATATTTTGAAAAATTGGATTCTATGAGCTTCTAGAGGCATTATGTTGTCAAATATTGTAGATGCCCCACGGTGAGAATTATCTAGGTAGATGATACCCAAAAAAAATCCATTAGATTTTATAAATTACAAGTAAATCTTTCTCTAGGTCTAAGATCCAATTTACAATAATTAGCATAGACAAATTAACTAGTGGATAGATAGACAATGAGTAAACTTCTCAGCCCAATATGTTAAAAAAATATGACTTTATTATCAAGTGCTCATCTGCCACACATTTGGGATGTGAGAATGTAACTAGCATTTGAATGTGTAACATCCAAGTTCAAGATTGCTAGTTTATAAAGAGAACTTAGTGAAAAAAGAGCAGTGTAAAAGTCATTTATATATAAACCTATTGGCTTCACATTTGAACATTCTTATTCTGATACCCTAGATTCCTAAATTAATTCATTAGGTTTCATTAGGTATATTCTCTGAAACATCGTACTATCCTTCAAGACAAGTAATAGAAGACTCAATAGTACTGCAATTTATGTGGAAACTTTGTGTATGCTCTGAACCTTCCTCCTTGTTGATAAGTTGATGTTGGATATATGATCCATTGGTTATTTATTTATGTGAATGATGTCATAGTTTGCTTATGTTATTTTTTCCTGTTGATAGGCATCTTTTTAAGCCTCTTGTTGACTGCAAAGCCCAATTTCTTAGCTAACACATACTTAAACAAAGCCAAAGCAAAATTTGTCTATTGGCAAATAATGCCAAATGGAAAAAAAATAATCTTTGAATTCAATGACAATCTATGCCCAAGCAAACTACAAAATTTCTATGTGCTTCATATCCACATAAATTCCACACCAATTGGACTTCACACAGACCATTTTTAGGAAACTCTTACATTTATCAAACCTCTAGAGATGATGCATCCCTAACCACTATTTACTAGTATCTAACTTGAAAACTTAGAAAAATAGTGAATTTTGACACATCATCTAGCAGAACCATTCCACCTTACCCATTTGTAATTCTATGTGCTAAACATGAAATTCCAACATTAAAACAATTCTAGTCAGTTCTCACCATGAAACTTATGTCTAAAAGCATAATAACTATATTTTACCCATTTACATCATTTTTCTTAAAACCCTAGCTTAGCCTACGTTTTTCTAGGGTAGGGTTGTGTTTTTCCCTTTTGCACTCCTTCCCCTCACTCATTTCCTAGATTCCACTTTCCCTTGCTCCCCAAAATTACCCCTTACCCCCCTAAATTTTCTCAATAATTTATGAAACCCCTAACCCATCATTCCACTTCATTTTCCAAAAATCTTTGAAGGCACTTTTTCCAGAAATGACCTTTTTAGTCTTCTTTTTTTCGAACAGATTGTGGCCAATAAGAGATGAATATTGAGAAAATGGAGGAGGTTTGTGTTCCTAAGATGCCAAAGTACAATAAACTATTTCATATTTTACACAGGTATTACAGAATGAGAGATATATTCACATATTCACATCCTATTTTTCTGACTCAGCAAAGTCATGTTTTAGACATATTTTTGTAGAAAATATTGTGAATAAATGGAGCAGAATTTTGGGAAACTGAGAGAGGTTTATCTAAAAAACATCTTAATATAAAATAACCTCTCTCAATTTTTACACAGCTATCTTGGATTAAGATATTCATTCCCATATCCCATGAACTCAAATGACAACAAATGCTTTGTTGTGGGCTTATTTTCATTATGAGAGTTCTGGCCTAGAAATACTCTTTGATCCCATGGATTTTTGTTTTCAGACTTTGTTGTGTTTCTAGTAAATCCAATTAACATATTTATGCACGTTATAAGTATTTTCATTGACATCATGAATGGAATTTCTTTTGCAGCCACTTCCATGTACTCTCTTGCATGTTTCCTGTATTCACTTTTGCCAGTGAAAAGTCTTGATTGATTTCCTCGAAGTTCTCAATTCTCTTCCTCACTATCAGAACAAGGATTTGTAAAAAATGTGGTATAATCCCTGTAAATCTATTGACATTAGATGCCCAAGAAACGCCATTCCCTATCATCAAAACCCTCCTTCTCAAGACACTAACTCTGTCATCAAGCCACAAAAATACAAGGGGTTAGTGAAGAAATTTAGTAGGATTACCCCTCTAAAAATAGGAGGTAATAGGGCCTAAGTTATATGAAGCCAATTGGTTGTATTTGGTGAAGGGGGGATTTATTTCTAATGTACAATGTGTTGAAATTCGGTGCCCTATGACAAGGGATTTTTTGGTAGAGTATCTGAGGAAGGAAACTCTAAGAAAAATAAGGTCTAGATTTTTCTAATTTTACTTCATAGAGGTCATCATATTCTAATAATATCATATTCAGCAAACAAGAAAAGCCATAACAGAAAAGCCCCAATAGCACCATGGTAATATCATAAACTAGAAAAAACCCCAATAGCACCACAGTAATAGTCACTTGTAATTGCTATGTATCGCTTCTCGCCTGCAATATACCAGATTTGTGCTTTTATCATCTTCCATTCAACCTATGAGAAAATGCGTGGACATCATACTATATAAAAAAACTCCACATAAACTAATACAAAGGTGCATTTTTGTCTAAAACAAGAAAAAGATTCATTGGAATGATAGGTTTACTATACTAATGCATTTGGCAGTGGATGAGATATAGGATGAAATATAGTTGCGCTATATTCTATATATTCTACAACAGATGGATTCTACCCAGTATTAGAGTTATTGTACCAACAACTATAACAAAAGGATGTCATAGATATCATCCCAACAATCAAAGCTCTGTCACATGATTGGCAGACATATGAATAAGAAAGTGCATTTTAGTAATTCAACCAAAAAATATGTCCTGTGAAGACTAAAAATGACATATAAGTTTCAAATACTCTTGTTGGTTGGTGATGTCAAAGACCAATCAGATGGAAGAAAACACAACATCATCTATATGCAAAGAATATAGGAATGTATACAATGTGTCTTACCATTTTCTTTTTTCTGCAAGAGAACAATACAAATACTTTCTCCAATCTGAAATTTTAGTTAGTATGACCCAGAACATAAAAATAAAAAATTGGTTATAATGGTACTTACAATGTTTGAACTTGCACATAATTGGATTTTAAGCATGAAATTAACAAATTATATCTTGGACATCACAATGTATATGCATTTAAATTATTCTGGAAAAAGGTCCATGCCACAAGTATTGACCGTAACAAAGGCCACTTCCCACAGAGTACCATAGTTAGATAAATTTCAGTCTCATTTAGCTAAAATTTGAAGCTAAATGGACTTGAAGATTGGGTAGATTGAGTTCAAAATATAAAATTTAAAGAAATAATCCCCTGCTCTAGACTGTTGATGCAGGCAAAAGCAAAAGCATTCAACAAATACTTTAAGCCATAAATTAATCATTCATAAGCTAGGAAATGAATACATTTTAGTAGCTAGGAGTGGTTAGAATCATCAAGCTCTGCAACCAAAAATTGCACCAAAGATGTTTCCAATTGGATGGAAAAATGGGTTATATAATTAGAGTGCCTAAATGATGGACATGAACAAAAGAACATTTCAAGACATGAGAATAAGATGCCATTAAAAACAAAAGGAAAATATCATCAATTGCAGCCTAGTACCAGTACCACCGTGTTCTCTTTGGAGCCTTGGAACAAGTAAAGAATCCTCACATTTAGAACAAATTCTTACCAATTCAGAAGTGATAATTGCAGATAGACATTTTGAAAAATACTATGGGAGAAAAKAATATGCCAATATTGTGACTCAACAAATTTTGACRAAGAGAAACATACAATAAGGAGATATTTAACATATGACCAAACTAGGAAAAAACATACTTGTATCACCACCCCATATGAAAACAACATATACAAAAAAATTGAACACTAGGAAAACCAATACATGCCAAAAAGTCATTATATAAATTATAAAACTTAGAAGGAAACTTAACCTTATACTAAAACATAGATTAGAGACAATGTTAAATATTCAATTCCAATAAACTTCATGCTACTAGGATTTGCAACATATAAGTTTAATTTTTATTTTGAGATGGTGAAGCCTAGGGATTTAGTGTATTGGACACCTATTAGGCTCCACAGGTCAACCTCCTCTAATAGATTTTGCATCCTGCACTTCCAATATGTAAAGTTGGAAGTTCCCTCCAGCCTGTCACACTCTTGGAGATCGACACTGACCATCGCTGCAAACCCTAGAATCACACTTCATCAAATAGATTAGCCTATCCCAGGTGCAGATCACCTATTACTGGCCAAAAACAACTTTCCAATCACTGGAGATAATGGGCATCTCACCCAACAAGATATCACAGGTTTGGGTGCCTCTTATAGACATAGAACAACTTCAATCACTGAAGCTAGGGCATCACATCAGTTGAAATACTTTGACGACTCCCTCTCACAGGCAATAGTGCTCTCCACACTCAGATTCCTTGAAGATTTCAGATTCTCAGCACTGATACCATGTTAAATTTTCAGTACATGGTAAGCAGACATGTCTCTTATAAATCCTGGATAGCAAAAAACAACTATCGAAAGTGACTAAAGAAGTACTACATATGAAAACACAACACTCTGAAAATTATGATAGCAAGTACAAAATTGCAGCAACCAATCACATCTTTGTCTATTAACTTATAAAATAGAAAATTACTACATTAGTTTCTCAACACACTAACTCTTCAACCCCATCATTGAGGTGCCCTTGTCTCTTTTGTAGAATAAGAGTTAAGGGAATACATTGATCCTTAGGTCGACCTCATGCATGGATAAGTATGCCTTGAATAGAACACTATGCACGAGATAAGACTGCATTGAATAGAATGCCACTGGATTGAACTACATGATAATTGATGTGTGACTTCTAGGGATCTTCACCCTATGAGAATAGCCAACTCGCACTTTCACTAGGAGTTGTGCCCTTCCTAACT
>SNQJ01S0008432.1:201854-246057 GCA_010110895.2 Picea sitchensis | reverse complement strand
TGAAGAGTAGAGGAGATTTCTCCAAGAACATGAAGATTTTACAAAAGAGGTTAACAGTGAGGAATTCAATGGTTCATTGAATGATGGAAATGTTGAATATACTTATCTTAATGATAGATCTTCCTTTGCAGAGTATACTATTTTAGAGAATCAATGGGTGTAATCCACAACCAAGGAAGTCGTTTGAGACTAAAGAAACCTTGATCATGAAATAGGTGTTTACCATCACATTATGCATCAAAATGTTTACAATGGAAGTACAAATTATGCTTGGCAATGCAAAGGTGCAGAGTTGCATTCTATGTTTTAATCTAAGACATTATCTGCTCCTACATCTAAAACTATATTTTTCCCCTTTTGAAGAGGTCACCCAAGTCATGATATACACCATAGCATAACTATAGCAAAATTGATTGCAACAAATGCTCATAAAAAAATCAGGTTATGGGACTTCATGCTCATGATAGAATTTCAAGTTTCAACAATCCTACAAAAGTTCAACCTTGAGTTATTTTCAAATGCCACCCAAAGATAAGAAGGTGAACCATTTCTAGTGTATAAGAAACAATTGTAAAAGTCTTTCCAGAAATGAAGTATGCAACCACAAGATACAAATATGTTCTCTAGATATTGTATGACAATTATTCACCCAACATACTTGCATATATAACATATAAGTCCATCATTTTCAGATTTATGATGTGGATCAAGGTCAGACTTAATAAAAAACAGATCTGGAGGATATACAACAATGTAATTTCCATATCTTCTAGCCAATCGAAAATTGATTTCAAACTAAAATTTGATGGTTGCAAGGATGTTATCAGTTCCTATCAGATCTATTGGGTTTATGGGATCGAATAAGGAAAATTTTGAGAGTTCTTTCAAGTGACTAAACACAGAATGTAAGTTCAAATCACTGCAGTCCCTTGCAGCCTTATAGTTCAGAAAATGAAGGAGAAATTACGAAGGTAGATAACCTCCAACTAACATGAGATTTGTGTTCATCCAAGATATCATATTCAAAGCATGAAACCATTCATAGAGAAACATGTAATGATACAAAATTTCTAGTAGTTAACACAAGATCAAAGAGTGATATTACCCAATTTAAACATTCCCATATTAGTAGTCACAACATTCCAATCAACATATATTGGAAAGAGCTTGTAGAAAAATCCTCAAGTTTAATGATTTACTCAACCATCCATAAAACTCCAAGAGGAGTAGAACAATAATATCATGAATTCATTCCTCACTCCTAATCAAGCGTCTTCACCCTCTACCCTATTGATTTGATTTGGCATAAATATTGTTTTTTCCTCTTTTTTTCATGTCTCTCTCCCCTGCCCTTCCATTGCTGGATCAACATAAGAAAAAGTTCAAGGCCAACCAACGAATATTGAGTCTAAGGCCAACCAATGAGACCATAATCGAGAAATTTTTAGGGCTCTGGTCCTTGGAGAAAGAATTGGTAAAATGGATATATCAATGGTGGAAGCCTAAAGGTCACTTCGATCTGCAACTGAGCTCTAAGGGTTTTTTTACCATAATCCTGCACAACATAGAAGACAAAAATCGTATCTTTGAAGGCGACCCATATTTCTTTAACTCAGAAAGTCTTTTTCTGAGATTCCAGACAAAAAAAATTAGCCTTGAACTAGAGGACTTTGCCCACGCCCCAGTTTGGATGAGGCTATATTCCTTGCCACAGGAGTTCTGGCTGGAAGAGGTCTTGACGGGCATAGGAAATACAATAGGAGTGTATGTAAAATCCTCAGAAGCCACCAAGAAGCGAAGGTATAACTCCTATGCACGCATATGTGTCTATCTGAACATTGCAAAGCCACTACCAGGATCTATTGTTCTGGAATACCAGGATAAAGACCGGATGCAAACCATCAATTATGAACACATTCCATTCAAATTTAAAAAGTGCCATGAGCATGGGCACCTCTTGTCCCTGTCCCCTCAACACGCCTAGCAAGGAGGGTAACCCAAAAGCCAACACAAACAAATAAGGATTCATATCAGCAATGGGGAAGCTCAAATAAGGAGGAAAGCGACCAACAACCCAAACCATCAAGGAAACAACCATGAGCAACCAATACGGGATATTGCAGTAAAAACAAGAAGGATTGGAAGCATTGCAAGCCCTACCTGTAGAGAAAAAACCCCCCAATCTAGGGAAAGGGACAGAACATGTAACCCAAACACCTACCCAACCCATCCGTACAACCAGATCTACTGCTGCAACCCTGGAACCCTCGGAGGAATAAGACGGAGATGTGGAAATGGAACTTAATGAACAAGATCTAGCCAGAGTAGACTTGAAACACCCGGAACATGCCTACAAACATCACAACCTCTTTACTATTCCACTTGACCAACTGAGAAAAGTGCACAAAATCTTCCTCAACTCTTTAGTCGGCTCCACCGCCAGATCTAATGCAAGCTTAGGAATCCAAGGAGATACGCCGAAAGAACAATGTAAACCTTAGAAGGATGAAAAGAAAAGAGGGCGGAAATCCACCAACAAGCTCATCCAGGAAATAGGACACTTCATGGTCAACTCAGGTTAGATACATCTGATATCTGACAATTTCCCACCTCTTCCCCCTCCACCCCTCCTCATGAAGATCATCTCCTAGAATATAAGGGGACTCAACGGTCGTAGTAGACAGAGACTACTACGAGATATGCTCATTGCAGAAAAACCAGATATAATCAAAAATATTATAAACTATTATCAAAACCTCCTGTCAACTATCTGGTGGGAGGAGGCTATTATATCCAATGGGTCCAAGATGTATCGGTTTTAGCAGAAACTCAAAACCTGGAAAAAACAAACTTTTGGCAACATATTTGAGGCACAAAGACAACTAACAAAACAAATGAACACTATTCAAAGACAAATCCGGGACATGGGTCTAATTGAACCCCTCAAACAACAGGAAGAATCACTCAGACAAAAGCTGGAGGAAAGAAAATTTCAGGAAGAAATCTTATGGAGGAAAAAATCTTGTATCCAATGGCTGAAAGAGGGAGACCGAAATACCAAGTTTTTCCATAGATTCACCATCCAACAAAGGAACGCTAATCGCATCACACAACTCATATCAGATCACAGACAAACCAGACACACTCATGAGGAAATGGAAGAAGAGTTGGTCAACTATTATCAAAACCTCTTGTCGGAGCCCCAGAGAGACAGATCGCAAGCTATAGCATAGATCACGTGGCACATACCCTCCTTAATATATTAAGAACAAAACATGGCCTCACTTTGAACCATCATGCTCGAGGAATTTGATCGGGTTCTCCAGGACACCCCCAAGGGAAAATCCCCAGGACCAGATGGATTCACGTCCGATTTCTTTCATCATTGATGGCCAATGATCAGAGAGGAACTATGGGAGATCATTAAAGACTCTAGACTCTCTGGGCAAGTCCTCCCGGCCCTTAATGCTACTTTCCTTACTCTCATCCCCAAATAAGAACATGTAAACCATCTTAAGCAATTCAGGCCAATTGCCCTTTGTAACATCATCTACATGCTCCTAACCAAGGTGATAGTGAGATGACTCAAGCTTCTCCTTCCCTTCATCATCTCGTTGAAACAATCAAGGTATGTGGAGGGTATAAAAATCCTGGACATCGTTATCCTCACCCATGAAGTCATTCATTCTCTTCAGAAGACCCAAACTCTAGGTATGCTCCTAAAACTAGACCTTTCCAAATCTTTTGATAAGTTAAGTAGGGACTATATGCGGTCCATACTCCTCGCCTTTGGTTTTGACCCCTCCTGGGTTACTTGGATTTTGAACCTCACCTCCTCGACCTTCTTATCAATACTTATCAATAGAGTTCCTTCTCATCCCTTCACTCCCACTAGAGGAATCAGGAAGGGGGACCCCCTTTCTCCTTTCCTCTTCATCATTTTCGCAGAAGGACTTAGTCGCTCCATTCAGGCAGCGATGAAAAACAAGATGCTAAAAGGGCTGCCTCTACATGGCATCAACCCCCGATCTCTCATAGCTAATTCATTGACAACACTCTGATGATGGGCTCCCCAACAATCCAAGAGGCCCTCACTTTTCTCTTCATCATCAATACCTTCTGTGAAGCCTCAGGGATGGACATAAATAAGGACAAGTCCCAGATCTTCTTTTTCAATACTCCTTTGTTGATTCAGCTCCACATCTCAGACATCATGGGTTTCACTCAAAGCTCCCTTTCATCCAAGTACCTTGGCATCCCCCTCCTTGAAAAATCCCTCCAAAATAGCTCCTGGGAAGGCCTCCTTACCTCCTTTTCGAAAAGACTCTCCTCCTAGACCTATCATGCTCTCAACTTCCTGATTTGCCTCATCCTCCTCAAATCAATCCTGCAAGAACTACCAGTCTATACCTTCTCGACTCTCTCAGCCCAAAACTCCATCCTTAATGCCATCAAAGATTTGCAACGAAACTTTCTCTGGAAGGGACTTAAACCAGGGAAATAATTTTCTCTGATCAGTTGGGATAAGCTCTATCGACCTAATACTCAAGGGGGTATAGGAATCAGAGATCCCTCTATTCTGAACAAAGTTCCCATGGCCAAGATTTGGTGGAGATGGCTGAAAAGACCTGAGGACCTTTGGGCCAGGCTTTGGCGACGAAAGTATACTCCCAACGTAACAGAATGAAACCTCACTCATGGGAACAAAGACACCTCAGGATCCTTGATTTGGACTATAGCCAGGCAGAATCACCACCTGATAGTCAACCATGCCTTTTGGGAAATCCGAAACAGTCAGACTACTCTCCTCTGGCATGATTCCTGGAAAAAAATACCTGTTTTAGCGCAGGAGGAATGGGCCGTTACCTTCTATCCTACAACAACTCATATAGGACTAACAAGAGTGGCAGAATACTGGAAGGACAACCCCACAAATACCACTTGGAGATGTTGGAAATCCAACAAAGAGGACCTACACGTCGAGTCACATGTGAACTTCCAACCTTGGCACAACATGACCAATGAATGAAAAAATCCTATACTGCAAAGAGAGGACATCCTTCGATGGGGAAGCTCTCCAAGAGGTACTTTTAACATCCAAGAGGCCTATGGCCTAAAGGCCAATTTGAATCCACCCCCACCAAGGGAAGTCTGGCACAAAATTTTCTCCCTAAAACACTGGCCTAAAATAAGCACTTTCCTATGGATGGTGGTGCATGGCAGTATTCTCACTTGGGAGAATCTAACCAAAAGGAGATTTACAGGACCTTCCATTTGTCATCTCTGCCTGGAAGAGGCATAAACTATGAATCACCTTCTTCACACATGCCCTTATAGCTCCAAATTTTGGGACCATTTTGCAACCATAATGCACACCTCGGATCGCCAAAGGGACAACATTAACAACACCATTGAAGCGTGGAGAGACGAATCCTTTGAGTCACTGGTCCTAAATCGCATCTGGTAGTTGCTCCCAGGATTTATCCTTTGGCAACTTTGGAAGGAAAGAAACAAAACAATATTCAGAAACACCCATCAGGATTGGCACCACCGTTGGACCCAAATTTGCCACAATATAAAATAAATAATCATCTTGTAGCATTGGAATGAGGCAGAATTGATCTACCCAACCCAGGAACAAAGTATCATGAGTAATTGGAAACTCGGCTAAAAACAAAGTCTGGCCCCTCCTCCTCGTTCTTCTTCTTGAAGGGACATCCCTTCCCATTGGTCCCCCCAATCCCTTTGGACTTCATTAAGCTCAATTTTGATGGAGCCTCCAAACGAAACCCAGGAGCAGTGGGGTTTGGGGCAGTGTTCCTGATGCATGAGCATCGCCAATGTCAAGCGAGTGTGGGGCAAGCACCAACACATTTAGACACATGATAAATTGTTCGAAAACTTTTTGAAGATAGATGTGCCAAATATAAATGTAACAGTTAAGGAGAGGCGTACTTATATATTGTAAATTACCTTGAGCAATTCGCTCTCATCCCTAGTAGGTAGAAGGCATTTATGTTAGTAGGTAGCTTTGAATTCTTTGATTAGACAGTTTTAGGAGTGGAGGGAAAACAAATATAAATACCCTCATTGTGTAATTGTAACATAGAAGGAGGATGCCAATTGAGAGCAGAGTGGTGAAGAACATTTCTATGAAGAAGGAGAAGAGAGCATACAGAACTGGAACAGAGAAACTGTAATTGAAAAACACCCATGTATAGAGATTAAGTAAATAGAAGAAGTCTTAATTCAGATTCATGGCATTGTAGTTGTTTCTTGTATGTGTATGTTGAATGGTATGTTCATAATTTTACTCTTTCTGTTATACATTTTCTTTTCTATGTTGTGTATGGATTATTTCTTGTTAAATTCTTGAAGTTTGAGAGAGAAAGAGTTAGGAAATGAGTTTCAATTGTTTCTCTATCTGAGCGAGGGTTCCTACAAGGAGTGAAGTTGAATTGTCTGCAAGGAGTGCGTTGACAAAAGGGTTTAGAGGTCTTATCTCTGAAGGCTCAGATAGATTAGATTTTGTTCCCATTCCCTAAAAGGTGTAGTTAGGCACATGAGTCGTGCAAGGTGTGCACAGACGAAGTTTGAATCCAGGGTTTGTAACCTGAGAAACTTTTGAGGGACTGCTGCTGCAAGGAGTGCGCAGAGTCGAAGGTGTTCAACACTAGAATGTTTGAGGGTTGCTGCAAGGAATGCGTGCAAGAGGTTCTTGAAAGGATGGAAGTCATGGAAGACCTCCGAAGGATTCGAACCTTCTAATTCATTGAAGGGGAGAGATGAACGGGAAAAAATCTTTGTAGAGGATTAGCGAAAATCTCACCAGCCATCCGATTTGATAGAGAAGCAAGGAGGTTACAGTGGTTACCAGAGTTTCAAGCTGAGGAGATTGTGAGCCATTGGATCATCACCTAGTTACCCGTCAGCCGTAGGATCTGACTGGAGTTGCACGGGGGTTAAACTCTCGCAGGCAGGGTGTAGATCCCGAAAGACATCGGGATATCAGAGTTCAGAATATCGGAAGTCTAGAGGACAGGAGATCGGGTCACTTTATAGTGAAAACCTTGATTTTGATCTGGACCGTCCATCTTGAGGAGACACGTGGTGGATATCAAGCACCCGTCGGTATTTCGGCTATCGGAGTTTTGAGTTGACAAGGAAACTGTGACATCGGGGAATCGCAATTCACAAAATCCTGAGACTAAATCAAGACCATCCATCAGTTCAGACAGGTGATGTTAATCAAGAGCCCGTCGGCATTTCACATATCGAATTTTCAGGGTTCAGGAGGACAAGAGAACATCGACATTTGAATTCGTGAAATCGTGAATGATCAAGGACTGTCCATCAATTGGGACATGTGGTGGAGATCAGAAGCCATCGACATTTTGGGATTCGGCGTTTCACGAATCCTGAAGACAGGAGGCACACACATTTCGGAACCGTGAAGTCCGAAACCCCGAAAAGGAGGAAAGTTCTATTGTGGGGCCGGCTGACGTCATTTCAACATATAGGAGGTCGGGAATCGAAACTTCGGGAGTTCCGAGGGAAAGAACCCATAATAATTTTGGTTCCCGAAACCACGAAGTGACGAGGACCGTCCATCTCTAGGGGATGTGTGGCAAAAATCTAGGTCTTCGAAGGAAAATCCCGAAAGGGAGACCATTTCGGGAAATCGGGATTCGGAGGATCGGGAATCCTGAGGAAAAGGAGTCCATGTGTTTTGGCATCCGAAATCCCGAAATCATGAAGGACTTAGGACTGCGATCATATGCAATATTGGTCACATAGACCAAAAGGTAGCCACGGGGACTAACTGCTATTGAAGTCATTTCAACATTTCAGGATATCGGAGATCGGGGGATCGAAAAGGTTGAGGTTCTCGACAACAGGGATCGCGAATCCCCAAAACCCAAAATTTCGGTCGGGAAGAGACCAGGTATACGCAGAAGCTGTGACTGGGGAAAGAGAAGGACCTGTGAATTGGGTTTTTAACATGGATTCTAGTGAGGAATCGAGAGAGCCACTTCAGATTGAAGGTGAAGTTAGAACGATTCGTTAAGACTGGGAGGTCAGCGTAGAGGCCTTTGCTGAGGTAGAGGGTGCGTCTGCGTCAGGTTTGGTATCAGAGCCCAGAAAGGGTTCTTTGCTTTCTGTAGCAAGGAAAAGGAAAATTCACCATGCTGCCAAGAAGAAGAGACAGGCAAACACCCGATCCACCAGAGGAAAGGGAAATACCAAGAAGAAGAGGTAGGCAGATGCCTCACCTAGCCATGGTAAGAGAAATGCGTGATTCACGCGCTAGATTTGAGGACATGGAGACAACACAGAGACGCACAGTCAGTATTGGGGATCTTAGTGATTCCGAAAGTGAAAATGAAGTTGAACATGAAGAAGAAGAAGTTTCAGCGAAAGATGTCGCAAATGAACGCTTGATTAGAGTTGTGGTAAGAATGGGTGCCAGGGAAAAAATGGACATCCCATTTTATGAAGGAAACCTGGATGTTGAAGAGCTTCTAGACTGGATTAGAGCTCTGGACACTTATTTCGACTATGAAGATGTCGAGGAAGACAAGAAGGTCAAACATGCTGTCACAAGGCTGAAAGGACATGCAACATTGTGGTGGGATGAACTACAAGCTGACAGACGCTGCAAAGGCAAGCAAAAAATCAGGAGTTGGGATAGGATGATTGCAAAGATGAAGGTAAATTTCATTCCGAGATATTACCAGATTACTCTGTTTCGAAGAATGAAAAACTTGAGACAGAAGCTGATGACAGTGAAGGAATATACTGAAGAATTCTATAGGCTGAACATCAGGGCAAGTCATCAGGAAAGCGATGATGAAAAGGTTTCCAGGTACATTAATGGCCTGAGATATGACATTCAGGATGAGATGATCATGGTAACCATATGAACGATGGAATATGCTTATCAGATGGCTCTAAAGGCTGAAGAGAAGCTGAGCCGAAAGCAGGGTCAAAGAGGCCAAGGCAGAAGTCAAGCCAGGGGAAAATCAGTTGTCCAAGATAAAAATCAGAAACCCAAGGAGGACTGGAAGAAACCTCAGGCTTGAACTGAAAGAGGTGGAACCTCACAGCGAGGGAAATATGTTGAACAGAGAGGGCATCATACCGAACAAAGAGGAGATTATGCTGATAATAATATTTTTCCTCGTACTAGAGGTAGAGGAAGAGGAAGAGGTGGAGTAATAAAATGCTTCACATGTGGAAAGAATGGACACAAATCTTATGAATGTCCAGACAAGAAGAAAGAGAGTGGAGAGACTCACATCTCCGAAGCACAGAGGCGGAATGTTGAGGCAAAAGATACTGAAGGCAGAAGATCGTTGATGATGTAGAAAGTTCTTTTGACACCAGAGAAGGAGGCGGAAAATCCAATACAGAGAAATAGACTTTTTCAGACTGCTTGCAAAACCAAGGATAGGGTATGCAAGGTCATTGTGGATAGTGGTAGTACAAATAATCTCATTTCTATAGATATGGTAGAAAAGTTGGAGCTGGAGACGATTGAACATCCAAGTCCATATAGAGTTTCATGGCTACAAAAGAGACATCATGTAAATGTCACTAAACAATGTTTAGTTGAATTTAAGATAGGGGGATATAATGATAAGATATTATGTGATGTTATTCCTATGGATGTTTGTCATTTATTGCTGGGTAGACCGTGGAAATATGACAGAAATGTGATTCGTGATGGGAGGATGAACACATACACCCTAGAAAAGAATGGGAGAACTCACATGTTGCTTCCAATCAAAGATAAAGAAGTGAAACCTGAAGTAAGTAACACTGTACTTCTCATGAGTGGGAAGGAACTCCTTAACGAGGTCAAGAAGAAGGAGGAACCACAATTCATTGTGGTCAGGAAGCCAATAATTGTTTTAACTAGCACAAGGATAGATGATTTACTAGAAGAAGTTCAGGAACTGTTGGAAGAGTTCACTGACATAGTAGTGGATGAACTACCTCGTTCATTGCCACCAATCAGGAGTGTGAGTCATCATATTGATCTCATACCTGGAGCCAGTTTACCAAACAAAGCAACGTACAGATTAAAACCACAGAAGAATGAAGAGGTCAAAAGACAAGTTCAGGATTTGTTGGATAAAGGGTTGGTTAGAGAAAGCTTGAGTCCATGTGTTGTTCCAACATTACTCAGTCCAAAGAAAGACGGAGGCTGGAGGATGTGTACTGATTCAAGGGCAATTAACAAGATAACCATCAGGTATAGATTTCCATTACCAAGGATGGATGATCTGATGGATTGCTTAAGTGGAGAATTTTTTTTTTCGAAGATTGATTTGAAAAGTGGATATCATCAGATTCGTATGAGGGAAGGTGATGAATGGAAAACAACCTTCAAGACTAACGAAGGTTTGTATGAATGGCTTGTTATGCCATTTGGTTTAACAAATGCACCAAGTACCTTCATGAGGTTGATGAACAAAGTCCTGAAGGAGTTCATCGGAGAATTTGTCATTGTGTATCTGGATGATATACTGATATTTAGTAAAACAGAGGCAAGGCATCTAAAACACTCAGCTACAGTGATGAAGAGATTAAAGAAAGAGAAGTTGTTGATAAACATGAAGAAATCCTCATTCATGAAGACATAACTCATCTATTTGGGATTTGTTATTTCTGCAGATAAATTGAGGATGGATCTAGATAAGGTGGAGGTGATCAAAAGTTGGCCATCACCAAAGAGCATATTTTAGGTGAGAAGTTTTCACGGATTGGCTAGTTTCTACCAGAAGTTCATCATGAATTTTAGTGGAATTAGTGCACCAATAATGGACATAGTGAAGAAAAGACACAAATCTTTTCATTGGACAGAAGAGACTGAGAAGATTTTTAATCTGTTGAAGAGGAAAATCACGGAACAACCAATTCTAGTGTTGCCTGATTTCCAAAAGACATTTCAAGTGAAATGCGATGCAAATGGATTTGCAATAGGGGCAGTCTTGAGTCAAGAAGACAGGCCGATAGCATACTTCAGCGAGAAGTTGAATGAAAATAATGTGAAGTACTCCACATATGACAAGGATTTCTATGCTATCATTCAAGCATTGAAGAAGTGGAGACACTATTTGATTCTGAAGGAGTTTGTCTTATATAGTGACAATCATGCACTGCAGTTTGTGACTCGATAGGAAAAGTTGAATCAAATACATGTAAAATGGGTTGAATAAATGAAGAACTTTACTTTTGTAACTAGGCATATTTCTGGAACCGCTAACAAGGTTGTTGATGCTTTGAGCAGGAAATGTTTGTTGTTGCAGGAGTTCAGAGTTAAAACACTGGGTTTTGATGACCTTAGGGGCATGTACAAAGATGATCCAGATTTTAAGAAGGCATATGAAGTAGCTAATAATTCAATTCTCAAAGATAGAAGCCAATGGACAGAATACATAATCCAGGAAGGATTGTTGTTTAAAGGTAATCAACTTTGTATTCCAAAATGCTCCATGAGGGAGAATTTGCTGAAGGAGAAACACAGTGGAGGATTGGTCGGGCACTTTGGTCACGACAAGACATTCGCAAAATTGAATGAGTCATATTTTTGGTCGGGAATGCGAGAAAATGTCAAGAGGTTCGTGGACAGATGCAAAATTTTCCAGTATTCGAAAGGAAAGAGACATAATACAAGATTTTATCAACCATTGTCAATACCTGAGAGGTCGTGGGATGCAGTCAACATGGATTTCATATTGGGGTTTCCAAGAACACAAAGAGGGCTTGAATCAATATTTGTGGTGGTGGATAGATTTTCCAAAATGGCACACTTTATTCCATGTCAGAAAACCAGCGACGCAACTCACATTGCGAATCTGTTTTTCAAAGAAGTCATTCGACTTCACGGCTTACCAAGGAGCATAGTTTCGGATCGAGACACTTAGTTCATGGGAAACTTCTGGATAACCTTATGGAATAAGTTGGGAACAAATTTATCATTCAGTTAATCTTATCATCCTCAGACGGATGGACAGACAGAAGTGGTAAACATGAGTTTAGGAGACTTGCTGAGGAGCTTGGTGACAAAACACCACAGCCAGTGGGACAACATATTACCACAGGCGGAGTTTTCTTATAATGATTCAATCAACAGAAGCACATGACAAAGTCCATTTCAAATTTTCTATGGCATGCAGCCGAGAGGAATTTTTGAGCTAAGGGATTCAGAACAGATTGCGACTAGGAGCGCTAGTGCAGAAGACTTCGCAGAGGCAATGAAATAACTTCACAACCAGGTGAAGGAGCATTTACAGAACTCGAGCCAGGAGTATAAACGAAGAGCAGATCAGCATAGGAGACAACTTCAGTTTGAGGTTGGTGATTTGATTCTGGCACATTTGAGAAAGGAAAGGTTCCCGAAGGGGACATATAACAAACTGAAGATGAAGAAGATAGGACCATGTAAGGTCTTGAAGAAATTTGGGGAAAATGCTTCTGAGATTGAATTACCTGATGGGATCGGAAATTCTCCGATATTGAATGTCTCAGATTTATACCCATACAAAACTGGGGAAGGAGGAACAAGTGATGAACAACCATAGATCCAGTGGACAAAGCAGATGCCTATTGCAGAGAAGCCACAGATGGAAATCATACTAGACAAAAGAATTAGCAAGAAGACTATAAGAAAACAATACTTTGAATACTTGGTCAAGTGGAAGGGACATCCAGTTGAAGATGCCAGCTAGGAGAATGAAGAAGAGATTCATAAGCATGGACAGACCATGCGAGAACTCATGGACAGGAGCCCATGAAAATTTTCAAGTGAGGGAGTATGATGCAGGAGCATCGCCAATGTCAAGCGAGCGTGGGGCAAGTGCCAACACATTTAGACACATGATAAATTGTTTGAAAACTTTTTGAAGATAGATGCACCAAATATAAATGTAACAGTTAAGGAGAGGCGTACTTATATATTGTAAAGGACCTTGAGAGATTCGCTCTCGTCCATAGTAGGTAGAAGGAATTTATGTTAGTAGGTAGCTTTGAATTCTCTGATTAGACAGTTTTAGGAGTGGAGGGAAAATGGATATTGACACCCTCATTGTGTAATTGTAACATAGAAGGAGGATGCCAATTGAGAGCAGAGTGGTGAAGAACATTTCTAAGAAGAAGGAGAAGAGAGCATACAGAACTGGAACAGAGAAATTGTAATTGAAAAACACCCATGTACAGAGATTAAGTTAATAGAAGAAGTCGTAATTCAGATTCATGGTGTTGTAGTTGTTTCTTGTATGTGTATGATGAATGGTATGTTCATAATTTTACTCTTTCTGTTATACATTTTATTTTCTATGTTGTGTATGGATGATTTATTATTAAATTCTTGAAGTCCGAGAGAGAAAGAGTTAGGAAATGAGTTTCAATTGTTTCTCTATCTGAGCGAGGGTTCCTGCAAGGAGTGCAGTTGAATTGTAGGTTCAGAACTGCGAAGTCTGAAACCCTGAAAAGGAGGAAAGTTCTATTATGGGGCCGAATGACGTCATTTAAACATATAGGAGGTCGGGAATCAGAACTTCGGGAGTTCCAAGGGAAAGAACCCATAAGAATTTTGGTTCCTGAAACCGCGAAGTGATGAGGACCGTCCATCTCTAGGGGACGCGTGGCACCAATCTAGGTCTTCGAAGGAAAATCTCGAAAGGGAGACCATTTCGGGAAATTGGGATTCGGAGGATCGGGAATCATGAGGACAAGGGGTCCATGTGTTTCGGCATCTGAAAGCCTGAAATCGCGAAGGACTTAGGACTGCGATCATATGGAATAGTGGTCACATAGACCAAAAGGTAGACATGGGGACTAACTGTTGTTGAAGCCATTTTGGCAGTTCGGGATATCGGAGATCGGGAGATCGAGAAGGTTGAGGTTCTCGACAACAGGGATCATGAATCCCTAAAACCCGAAATTTCGGTCGGGAAGAGACCAGGTATACGTAGAAGCTGTGACAGGGGAAAGAGAAGGAACTGTGAATTGGGTTTTTAACAGGGATTCTAGTGAGGAATCGAGAGAGCCACTTCGGCTCGAAGGTGAAGTTAGAACGATCCATTAAGACCGGGAGGTCAGCGTAGAGGCCTTTGTCGAGGTAGAGGGTACGTTTGCATCAGTTCTGCAATCATCAGGGAAGCATTCTCCTCCTCACAACAGGAAATTTAGGACATACTACCAACAATGTTGCAGAACTCTGGGCGCTAACCACAGGGATACAGTTGGCCTTAAAGCACCACTTCAATAAGCTTATAGTGGAAGGATACTCTCAAGTCATCCTCAACCTCTTCCAAAAAATATTGAACATAGCAGAACCAGAGCAAGTCTCACCCTGTTGGCGCCTCTCTCATGGTCTAAGAACAATTGCAACTCTCCTCCTACCTGGTCAAGCTCTCATACCTTCTCATGTTAGAAGAAAAGACAATTAGATTGTAGATGATCTAGCCAATATTGAGGCAGAAGTACAAGGACCGAATCGTCTCTGTCAGGCCCCCACCCATCAGATGCACCCCATCTTTCAGAGATGTTAAACAAAATCTCTAACCATCGAAAACCCCCCGGATGGGGTGCTAGTGGAGAACATGCATCTAATGGAGTAGCCAGGAGAGAGCCTCCTTGGTGCCAACCACACAACGACCGCATGCCTCTCCCTCCAACCAGCCTCATGCCTTTAATTTCATCTTGCTTGAGAAAGGGCGCCATTACTCTCAGTGCACCCTGCTCTGCCTTGCCTTCCATCCAATGGACGAACTCCTTCGTTCGGACTTTACTTTACGTCAATAGATGACTAAGACTTAAGCTATGAAGTGGCTTGACTGGCTGAGTTGGTTTCCCCTCAGGGGAAGCTCAGTGTTTACAGCCTGAAACTATGGTAGTTTTTTTTGTACTCTCTGATTTTGACAGACTTTTATACAATCTTACTTACAAAAAAAAATTAATCGTTTTAATCTCAGAGAAGTATTTTTTAACCATGGAAATTCTTTGATGAAGCTCAACATCCATGCCACAACCCATAATTTTACTAATCCTCCATATCACTTGAGGAAATACAAAATGTTGCAGAGTAGCATCAATGGCATTGTCAAATGCAGTGGCAAAAGGATTAAGAGGAAGACCTGGGGACAATGTCTCTAGATCCTTGCCAAATGACAGACCACATATATTATCAAATGCAAGTCTAAGAAAAATATCCTACAAATCAACAACTCTATGTAGTTCTTCAGCCTTTGCCAGGATAAGCCATAATTGGCCCTTGATGGACCGGGTAACCCACTAAGCCATGGAATTTCTCAAATTCCTTTTGGTGAAATCCAACGCCACAATCTTCCTCTACACCAACCATGTTTCACCATATTTTTTGAATATACCATCCCCAACATGTCATGAAATGTTACCTCGCATTGTGGCCCCTTGGGATATTTTTCAAAATGTGTGGGAAGAATATGCTATAATTTTTTTGTATTGCATGTGTCTAAAAACAAGGAGAATTAACTAGGATCATACATGACCTTAAACTCCATACACAAAACATAACAGCAACAGAAGAAGAAATGACACAAAGATATATATGATATTGTGTATAATTACAAGGATATGACCCGTATTTATCATGGACTGCGAAGAGCCCAGAATTAAATACAGGTTATTGGGAAGTTCACCTAGTGTAGTAAATAGGTGGTTGGGAAGTTCACCTAATGCAATGATTAGTTAAATCTGCACAATAATTAGATCACTGACCACTGACCTAAGTAAAATTAATCACATGGTGTATGTACACCAATAACATGTTACTGTTGCATGCCCTTGTTTTCTTGCAAGGAAGGGGATGGAACAGATACATGTTTTGGTATGTTCCTCCTGCCTTCTGGAGATTATCTGCAATCTAGTCATGCATTCTTTCCCTATTTCGCTATAGTCCTGGTAGGATTCCCACTACTGGCCACACCCTGGGGCCTCTAAAATGATTTGCAATGGTAAAAAACCATGCAATATATGTTGTTATTGCACCAAGAAGAAATAACCCTATGGAAAGCTCCATTGCTTTAAGTGTTTTCTGATGATCAAACCTTTCGTTAATTTGTAAAACCCTTCAAGGTTGATCTAGTAGCAATTCTTTTCTAGTATTGATTACAGATTGGTGTCCTCTTGGTGACATCAAAGGTCAATAGCCGTTAAATTCCGACAAAGAGTTGGAAAATATTCATCCAATTTCCCTTCTCTAAAAATGAAAGGAATACCATGAGTTCATACACACAAGGCTATACCAACATACTTGAAACTATGTAGCTCGTTAAGACCATGCATACATATATATTATACACACATACAAAATACCAATCCTACTTTAACTATGTCTGCATATATAAACACATGAAAGAGTACCCTAGTTAAAACCATGGAAGAGAAGTACAAAACCTTGACTTCTTCATACACATAATTTTCAAAAACAAATGGCTGAGTAACAATCCTCTTATATCCAACACAGTTAAGACCTCAAAATGGTTACACATATACATTCACACAACTGCCTGGAAATCCTATTATCTCCAACAAAATTAAGATGAGGATTTTTATTACACAAGCATGATTGGTTATAAAGCTTGACTTATCCTAATAAAGGACATAAGGACATGACTGCATATAAAGAAAAATAGTGAAAACAGTAGATGCACACAAATACATTGTTAGTATCCATCCTACTTTCTCCAACTAACCTAAACTTCATTGAGCATCTGAGCATCTATCTTAATCTCTCTAAAAAATTAAAAAAACCAAGAGAAAAAAAACATCACTGACAATAATCGTGAAAAATAAAGTTCTATAACCTTCTTCCTGTCTCCCCCACAAATATTTCCTCCTCCAATAGCTAATGATCCAACTCTGGTTTAAAACAACCTTCTAAAATTCCATTAGTCCTATGTTCCAATTCATGCAAAGAAAATGAAATTCAAGCTTACTTGAGTTCTACCAGTCCAAAATTGCTCGTTATGCATTGTAGCCTCAAAATCAGGTACTATGCTTGTCAATTGTCAAATTTACCACTCTTCAAAAGCATTGACCTAAGATTCTAAGTCTGGTAGTTTAGACTAAGCGTCCAAAAGATAGATTCTTGCGTATGAGCTGGATGTTATAAGATTTCTTTGCATAAACCCTTGATTGGGTTGAAAGAATGATTTTCTCTCTCATGAAACAACACTTCATGAATTTTTGGAGATATGTTTTGTTAATGCTGGACTATAGGCTTTTCTTGCCATCGTGAGGAAAGGATGCAATATTCTTTAGAATAATATGTCTCATGGTCCTTGTGCTTATTTGGGATGGATTTGTATTTACGTATTCCCGTATAAGTGGAAGCCATATCAGTAGGAAATATGATCATGTTCCCCATGGAATTGGCAATAAGTTTAATCAATGTTATATTCAGATACCATGCTAGCCTATACTGCATGGAAAAATCTTGCTTTGCTAATAACACTAGCATAGATTCATCTTAACCCAATATCTATCAAGCATTGAGAGGGATACAAAAAAAACTTATTTTATCGTTGCTTAAAAGGTTGGGATTAAGATGGATCTATGTTGGTCTCTTTTGTTATTATATATAAGTTTTATTATTATGGTTGGCTTTTTTAATGTTCTTTTTTTTTAGAATGTTTTTTTCATTTTAGTTTATTAATGATATGTCATGTTACACATCTTATCCATACTGGGTTGTAGAGTGCACCTCACTTGTCTCATGCAATCAACGTAATTGTTTAAAATTTAAAAATACTCTTTTTAGAATTTCATAACTTCGGTTAGTATTAAATGAAAGTACTCAAATAACTTGGGTGATTTGTTCCATCTCATTGATTTTTTTAGAGCAAGAACAGAAAGAAAACTGCATCTTGTCATTGGCAGCACTAGGGCTTTAATATTTAGTTCTTGGCTAATTGTTGATATGAAAGTCAATATTTGAAATCTTTTACTTTAAAATCACATGGATTTGGTGATCGTAAAGAGGATAAAACCATATCTCTTCAAAGAGAACTGTTAAGCTTTGATGTCTAGCAAACTCCTCCATATGCCACATATATAACCAACTGTTAAGCTTTGATGTCTAGAAAACTCCTCCATATGCCACATATATAACCAAAAACCTGTAGAAGACTTTTTTCTATATATTGTATAACCAAAAACCTGCAGAATATTTTTTGTTATATATTGTATAACTGAAAACCTACAAAAGGATTTTTTCTATATATTGTATAACCAAAAACATGCAGAAGACTTTTTTCTATATATTGTATAACCAAAAACCTGCAGAATACTTTTTTATATACTGGTGGCCAAGTTAAATTATAACTAAGATGAACCATAATTAATTGTGGCTGACCAATCCATATGTGAAGTATTCCAATTTCCTCTCTTATTTTGGTGGCCAAGTTAAATTATAACTAAGACGAACCATAAATAAATGTGGTTGACCAATCCATATGTGAAGTATTCCAATCTCCTCTCTTATTTGTTCCTCAAATTAAGGGGGCAACTTGATTCTTAGTGTCTTAGCATCTATCATTTTCAGCAACAATACTTTTTTTTATTAGACATATCTCAAAATTGTTATTACAAAGTAAGAAGTTATCTTTTAAGGCTGCGAAGAACCTATAAACATTGACATTGGATGCCTAAATGAAGTAGAGAAATATATACACTTCCTATATAGGTACTGGAAAGTGTGGGATGACTGATATTTTCTTTCAAAATTTCACTACTTGTATATAAAAAGTTAAAACATACAATCTTGGTCCTACATACTGCGCTGGGGCCTTTGAACGGTATGCATGGAAAGGGTTCCAATAATATTCTAAAGATGGCATTCTGAGCAGTGTATAATATTCTTCTAGGAAGTCCTCAATAAATGCATGATGTTATTTCCATTGTCTCAATGCCCCTATCCATGTCCATTGAAGTGTGGAACTTTCTTGTGTTGAAAACAATGTAGTCTCAGTTTGGTATGCTTTTGGTTTGTCAAGACAAGTCAGATAGACTATGAATTATATTATCCTTCCTGAATCTTGAATTCTAGTATGATTTTGGTTTGTCAAAGGGTTTTTCAAGACAAGTCGGATAGACTATGAATTAGATTATCCTGCCTGAATCTTGAATTCATAGAGTTTGTGATAAATAATAAAATTTAAATGTTCGATTCAAAATACCATTTATTAGATGGTTAGCACAACTACAATTCCCTTGATTTCTCATGCATCTATGAGTACCATTGAGTAGATAAACTATCTGGATAGCACATATTCAAATTGGATACTTTTAGTGAATCAAAAAAGAATACCAACTTTCTCAAGGATGTTTTTTAAAGATATTAACATTATTGAACCAATCAACCATTAATCTACCATATTGTCAAGCCTTAAGAAGATGAGTACAAACGAAGATATGGATAGAAAAATTACTAATATAACCCACACTTGTATGGTCATCTTTAATCCAACTTCATGTGTTTGCATTGGTTTTCTTTGATCCATTACTTGTAAAAAATCAGACCATGGTAAGTGTATTACGTTCTCTGCACTCTAACCTAAAATCCTAGATAGCTAAAGATGAAAACACCAATCCAAATTACAATTAAGAGAGTACTTTAACCTACAAACACATACCGCCGTTAATTAGAACAATAAGCATGCCAATATGAACTCTCAAAACAACATTAGTGATTTTCTATTAAATATGAAAATAGTGAACTAACAATGTTATAACTTCAAAATTCAAACTCTCAAACCATCGTAGTGGTGTTCCTTGCTTCTCCTTTATAGACTAGCGAGAAGAGAGGGTAGGTACAATGAATCTGGACACATGCACAACATTTCCTCGACTAATATTATCAGAACCATCACTAAAGTCCCTTCCTTGCATGGATAGAAGAGCCAAATAAAGAGTGCCTCTATTGGATATTTTTTTAAGCATGCAATCTTGCATCCTCCTATAGATTTGTTCCCTTAAATGAGGTTGTGAATCCACATGAATGAGTGCCTCTACTAAATTAGGGCATTGTGTCCTCTAACTATGCATGCAAACACTAAGAAAAACACCTTGAAGAAACCAAGGGTTAAAAGCACCAAGAGTCATAAAAGATGATTCTAAAGACCACAAAGATATTAACCCCTAAAGAATTTGTATATGAGCTACAGAGGGAATACTATGGTATCAAAGATAATATTGTGCCAGTTAATACCATATCATTTGGCTATCAATGTTGTAGTCCAAAGTTTGTAGGACACAAAAACATGTATATTAAGAGTTCAAATCAATTCAAATTCAAGTTGCAATGAAAAAACACTAGATTAAATATTTTAGGTCAATTGTTCTCAAAGAAATTCAAATTCCTTCGGAAGAATCCAAAAGAAGGGTTCTCTACCAAATCAAATGATGATTCATACAAGAAGCCAGTATAATGGAAAGGGGGAGGAAAAAGCCAGTGTAATGAGGAAAATAATAACACTCCTGGAAAGGCCCAGAAGAGATACTACTTGTGATTAAAGACAAAGGCTATCAGCATAGAATAACATATATTCCATTGTAAAATAAAATCATAATAAAAATTTTGATCCATTTGTTAGATGAACAATACCAAACAAGCAGGCAATTTTGCAACTAGAACGAGGAAAAACAAACCACAACCCAGGTAAAAAATGGGTCAAGTAATTATTGCTTGGTTAATTCACAAGATTCGTGAAAGTTTCCATCCCCAATATTACAAAGTCAAATGAAGCATATGATGATCCCTATATGAATCAAAGATAATAAAAAATAGTTTATTAAGAACAATCAAGTTGATACTCAATACTTTTGGCTAGGGATTGTCAAACCTCAAGCTTATAACACTCTTTGCAAGAGAAAGAAACCAAGAATTATCAAGTACCCTTTGAACTACAACATCTTGAGAGACATCTCAACTGTCTTAAAATAGGTACAAATTTGCAATGACCAAGGAAAGCTAGAAACCATCTCAAATCTTAGACCCATAGTTATCTAATGACAGATCATTTGGTCATCAATGATGCAATCGAAACATAGTAGACACATATATACCCATATATTAAAACTTCCAATCAATTTGGCATTCAAGCCACAATATTGAATAATTTAGATCAAATATTCATATACAAAAGAAATGTAAATTAAAAATTAAAAAGAGAATGAACCTGTTAATTTTGAATGACAAATGATTCCTCTAGTGATGGTCTCAACAAATCCACCATTGCAGCATCACTAAAGTCATAGAATATCTATTTTAAAATATATTTTTCAAGAAGAAACACTAATGGTCGAGATACAATAATAATTGGAATTCAAACACGGATATATGGCAGTGTTTCTCAGATAAACTATCACGATGAACCCTGTAGTTGAATCGATAGGAATGTCAACACGGATATATGTAATTGTTGCTCCAATAAACTGCTATGATGAACCCTATCGTTGAACTCTATAGTTGAATCAATAGAATTTGATGCAACCATGGTCATTTCAGACTTCTCTAATCAGATCCATTAAAGATGCATCATCACCGGTTCTCTCCATTAGCAGGCTATCTCAAGAGCATAAGCATTGTAGAAAAAAATGTGCATATTGAATTGGGATGCTACCAAATAATTGCCATTCCCATAACACAAGGGAGAAATACCTTCAAAAACATTGTCTCTTATATTTATAAAATATAAGGGCGAAATACCTCCGAAAAAATCCCATTTCCAAAAACCAGGGTGAAATAACTAAGAGAAATTCCAATTATTAGAAAATTAGGGTGAAGGAGAGGATCCAATTCGAATTTGACGGGGTGAAAATAAACTTCGCTGCTCTCCTCTCACAAATAACAGTGGGCTAAGGGTTTTTGATATAAAAATTTTAAAACAAATTTCGGGTTATGTATACTCAAATCCTTTTATATCCTTCTATAGAAATAATTCGCCCAACCAAAATTTCATATCCTCTAATTTCACCCATGAGCGAAATTTCGCCCCTAAAATCATCTATGTTGTGGATGACAACACTAGAAGTTCCTAGATTAATAAATTCGACAATGAATGTGCACAAATTTGTGCGGAAAGTGCCAAAGTATGGGAAGAACTCATGGGTGACCCAGAAATGAAGTTTTTAGAGGCCAAACTATGAGTAGCATAAGAGCATGTCAATGAGGAAACAAAAAGGTGAAAAACTTGCCACCAATTGAGCGAATGGGAGCCATTTTTGTGCAGCGACAGATGTGTGTCGAAGTAGAAAGACTCACTGACTCAAAAAAGTGATTCAACAGAGACTTGGACCTAGACAAGAGGAAGGGTCCGGATTATTGGTGACTTGGCCAATGTACAGGGAAAGGTCAAACAAGACATGACTAACATAAAGAGTAAACTTCAAGACATGACCGAGCAGGCCATGGAGGAGATTACAACAACAGAGGCCACCATGGTCACAGAGCTAGAAGCGACTAAGGTTGTCACACAACAATTCATTGCGGAGTTGAAGAACAAGAAACATGCTCGAGTGGCTTGGGACAAGTCACAGGTGAGTGTTGGGGAATTATTGGACAGGAAGTTTTGAATATAATTTTGGAGAAAAAACTAAGTATGAAGAAAGGTGCAGAAGAAGGAAATCGCATAGAAGGAAGAAAGTGCGCAGAAGGGCATAGAAGGACGGAGACAATGCACAAACAAAAGGATAAAGAAAGTGATTGAGAGAAGGAAGCACAAAAGGATGACAATGTGACTTTATATAAATAGAAGAACAATAGAAAATTTGTATAAATAACAAGAAGTAAAAGAAGGAAAACGACCAGTTAACTGGAGTTAGCCATGTAATGCATTGTAATGGGATATTTTGGGATAGATAGTAATAGGGTTTTAAGGCCTAGGTTTTGGGTATAAATATGTAATGGGATTGGGATATTAGTGTGCATATAAGGGAATCAATGTTATGACAATATCAAGAATGTAAAAGACAGTTAGTAAGAAATAAGATGAATAAAGAAGGAATTTAGAGAGGATATTGCGTCTTATGTTCTTTACTTGTCTGTATGCATTTATGACTGATGTTATTCTTCATAGAATGGAGCTAGTCTATGGATTGATTATGCTGAAATATTCATGTATGGTTATGCTAATCTAGGTAATAATCAAGAATATATTGAATCTAAGAGGATAAGGAACAATGATATGCACATCTACCTCACTTTCCCTTACTAATGCAAAAATCTGGTTCTTACAGTCCCAATAGATACCTCAAGTGAGACTTCATCTTCGCAAGAAGGTGATGCTAAAAGGGTCAATGTATTGAGGGTTTCTTGTTCACAGTTTAACCGAAACTTGGGTCTTACAACCCGTGTGCAAACCAGTTTTATCCCAACAACCCACATGTCCACCCACATGTCCAGCAAGGATTTTTTTTTAAACATAGTAATTTAGAAGTAAGAAACCATTGTAAAGGACCAAGCGATGTCCACATGCCAAAATTTTCTTAATTAACTTATTAAAAATTCATCCCTCGCTATCACTTCTTTCCCACATCACCACATAACCAAGAGGTATTTTTTATAGAATTGAGACCATAGTATGCTCTTCTTCTCGTGCCCATAAGAGATCTGGAAGAATCAGAAGGGATTCACTTGTTTGACAAAACCTTTTTCTCACACCACTCTTAAACAACAAAGTTGGTCCATGACCCCAACTTTACAAACCACTTTAAAATTCTAAACAAAATCATAATTAACCCACTTCTAAACCTCCACGGGAGGTACACAAAAGAATTTGGTAGTTTAAGTTACAATTTTGGGGATACGCATCCAAATAACTCTCCATCATCATTTCTCACTTGAAAATTAGAAATTTGTGAATTACGATAGAAAAATCCTCCTAATCAATCATTCCTACACCATAAGGCAGGGAGACACCCATGAAGGTTCGAAGGCTGAGGTCTAGTTGTTTTGTGTGTTCCTCCTTGGGTCACCCAACCCTTGGGAAAGAATCCATCCTATGACTGATTTCTGAGGAAAAAAATCTAAATGTCGTTCTTGATCAAGGTGACTTAGTGGAAAAATTCTAGGTTTATCTACCCAAGGTGGCGGTTGTGGCCTGCAATCACACCTCAGTCAGATTTTGAACGGTTGTTGGGAAATATCGCTAGTACTTTTGGGATATGCCCCCTTCACCCCTCATTATAACTGATTTTTCATCCCTTCACTAGTATCTCCTCAAGTGGGTTATGGCCCCACTGTCGAGTTCCTTTTTGGAGGTCCAGTGCTATTTGAGAGTAAGGAAGTTACGTCAGATAGGACACGTGCATGATTTTTTTTATATTTCCCCAAGCGGAGTCAAAAAAACCAACCAAACTACCATTTATATTGTTATATTGTGTATGATTTTCACCATTTGATTACATGCAGTTCATGAGTACATAGTTTTGGTAATTTATAAAGAATTTATTCTATAAGTTCTTCTCATTATAACCATCACACACATAGTCCAAAACCATAGTGGAACCACAACATCCTCGTCATTCTAGATGTTTTCAAAATCTCCCCCCAATTTTGGGTGGTGTGCCCCACTTGATTGATACATCAGCACAACCCTCACATACACCAGTGAGTGCCACATTCCTATGATCAACCTTGCTTGGATCCACTTTCTTGGGAACCAATACCCAACACAACTCAATAATAATCCCTCCACCACAAGGAGGTAGAGCCCCACCTTATTTACAAGGAATGAGCTCCCAACCATCCTCACGAGGAACATTACACCAACAATTACATGCAATGGATGATACTCCCCTCACCATACCATACTTTTCATCTCTCAATATCCCATATTTGACAAAACTAATGAACTATCCCATATTAAATGACCCAACTTGGCCAAATATGCCCACTAATATACCTTCATATATTCCCATATTCGAAGGAAATCTCGAAGAAGACCTCGCCAATCACATTATTTATTTTAACCTTTGGTGTTCTTCCAACACTATCATGGAATATTTCATTTTCTTACGTCTATTCTAGAGAACTCTCATTGGCCCCTCTTCCAAGTGGTATGTGAATGAGAAAGTTGGATCCCACTCAACATTTGAGTCATTGGCGAAATACATTTTATCCCCTTTTCAACTCCCAGTGCATCACGACAATGGTTTGGAAATTCTATCTGATTTCAAAAAAACCTCGGCCATCCATATAGTTGATCATATCCATGAATGGTGAAGAAGAATAAGTATTTGCAAAGCAGATACCACTCCCCAACAATGACTAGAAGGGTTCYTCAAATCACCAGTCCCTGCATTTCCAAGGATGTTTCCACCATTTTCCCCCAAAACTAAATACGAGGACATCACTAAGGCCCAACAATTTGACTTGATCTATGCTCAATCTAGGTACCTCTACACTGTACTACACGATGTTCCTCGCCCTTTACCATTTGGTCAAGACAAACCAGGAGCATCGCATGTTGTCGATGGTTTGATTGGTTCGATGGCCCATACTCACCCACACGCTCACTGAGTACCCAATTTTGGGGCCAATCCTTACCAACCACCATATGGGGAATCCCATACTACCCTCTCCCACTACATCAACCGCCATTTATTCCCCCCCTCCAATCATGGCACCACCTGTACTTTCTCCCCCTATTCACCCAGTACATATAGAACATGAAGTACCTTAGCATATACTCCAAAGCCTATGGGAGGCAGCTCCACTTCATACCACCAATACAGACCTCCCCAAGGTAATCCATACTACCCCATCCCTAGTCCCCCTCAACCTGTTTCCCCAACACATGGGAAACAACAAGTAGGGGTGAATTTCATCCAACCTTCACCTATTTAACAAGTTCAATATTTTGAAAAATTGAATACTACAAATGCCCCTAATCCACCCAAAAATAATTGATGAAAAGGGAAGAATAGAAACCAAGGACCAAGGGGAAACCCCCAACAACCAAATCCTCCAACGGGGGGCAACCAAAACTAGGTCAAACAAAATCCCCAAGGGGCCATTTAAAATGTACAACCACACCAAGGAAGGAATAATAACCTTTGAACTAACTTCCCATCTTCATTATCTGGCGAGTGTGTCCACTACACCCATCATTTCCCCCAAATAGTTGATTTCAAGTGAATGAAGGAGGTTGCAAACCCCACGTGCCCTCTTGTCCCCCAAGGACCACCATAGGTACCTCCCAACTACATACCACCACCCCAACTAGTGGTGTTGCGAAACTTGATCCCTCACCAAGGAGTCATCAACTCACAACCCAACATTGCCTCATGCCAACATCAACAAGGAGAATTTCCTCCCTAGAGCAATCTCATCCCTGTAATACCACCAACCACAGTCTCCTCCTCACCACTAAAGAGAAAATCATTTTGAAAACTTGTAGTCACCAATATGGTACACCTCTTGATCCATCACCCACCACCTCGAAAGCTCCCTAGCCACCAACCAGACAACTTTTGATGATCCCTCATCCTAACACTGAAGCCATTGTTGGGGCTCAGAAATTTCCTATTTTCATCCACCTTTCCCTTCATCATTCTTCACATTTCATCGCCCCATTAACCTTTCACGATATCATTTCCATAAATATACTTGGGTTTCACCTTATTTTTCTCCACTTTATTCATTTTAGTATTTAAAAGGAATTTGTGATTAAATGTTAGAAAATCAACATGTTTTCATATATATCTCAAATATGTGTGAGCTTTGTATTAATGTGGGAATATGTGAGGGACATATATATCTCAAATATGTGTGAGCTTTGTAATGTGTAGGAATATGTGAAGGATTAATTCAAAAGGACTTCTCGAATACTTCCTCCACCATTTCAAGATTTGAGGAGATAATGCAAGCCCATTCCAAGGAGAAGATCATGGATATTTGGTTGGAATATCTTATCCAAGATATATGAGAGATATGTGTGAGGATTTTAAGGCATTATATTTTGTAATAATGGGATATAGTTTGAGAAAAAAGTGGATCTATAATAATGAGATGGTTATCTTATCTTCAAGGCTCTCATGTATAAAAGATAGTGCTCTCTCTTCATGAGAATTCAATTAGGATGGAGTTAGATTATGTAATTAGAATTAGAGTAGTCATTAATGGTAGTCATTAGGATTTGAAAGAGAAAGGGATCCTTAGCTTTGATTCATGGTTTTGGTTTTCATGCTTTCATTATTCTGTTTTGAAGATTGATTTGATTATTGTAATATAAGATTGCTTCATTGGTGAAATATCACATATGTTGTTGTGTCATTCAACTCTTCATTTGTTATATCTTCTTTTCCTTCATGTAGTTATCCATTTCTAGATTAATTTCATTTACGCAATTTCCCATTCCTAGATTAATTTCATTTACGCAACTAGATTAATTCTATTTGAGTCGTGTGTTAGATTAGTGATTCAATTCCAGTCGTGTGTTAGATTAATGATTCAATTTAAGTTTTATCTTAAACATTAGATTAGATTAGTCTCGCTTCAATCTTGCATATACTTTGTGTGTGCTTTGTCAGTTTATGAACCCCGGGTTGACAAATTAGATAGTTGGGCAAGTATTACAACTCAATTAATACAACATTAGTTTGGCCCAATATAATGACTTCCATTCCCTTGTCACGATTGTTGTTCCTTTTTTTGTTCATTTGAACAAAACGATTGTTCTTCCTTTTGTTACGATTGTTGTCCCTTTGCAGGGGTTGTATCTCTGGAGGACGGGTATTGAAAACAAAAGGTAAGAATATACGTAGGCAACAAGTAAAACACTTGTGCCAGCGCCCACCTTTGGATGATGCATAGAGGTTATATTTTAAGACATATTTAGAGCCCAAAAACCATCACCCACATGCCTCGCTCACCATTACACAGGAATGTGCATAATCCCCATTCCCAAGCCAGCCATAGATACAACCTCATTGATGATCTAGCACAATCACCAACCTCCATGTTAGTCATGAAATTCCTTCAAACGTTCCCTTCCCATTGAAAGGAATTACTCTCAAAATTGGGGGTAGTAGATATAGTAGACACCCATCTAATCATAGTTGACTTATAAAAAGCAGACCCGTGACTCCCATCATTAGACACATTCCTTATTCCTATCAAAATCCAGAATATAATTTTCCATCGCTACATTATTTATGAAGGAGCATCTACTTGCATCATGTCCAAGACAATATGGAAGTAACTCAACTCACCAAAGTTAATCCCCTCCATCACCCTTCAAGCTTATGATGGTAGACCATCCCAACTAGAGGGCATGTATCAAAACGTTCCAGTGGAATTATGTGGCAAGACAATCCGAATATACATATAAGTCATAGATGCCCAATCAGATTACAATATCCTTTTCAGATGAATCTATATGTATGCCATGCAGGTCGTAGCTTCCTCAGTATTTCATACCATGTTATTCCCTCACAATGGGAAAATTGTCACCATTGATCAACTAACCCACTATGAACCTAACCAATCAAGACACATTGATAAAATCCTGCCACTCATCCACTCAATCACCAACCTTGTATCAATGGTAGATGTTAGAACAAGACTATTTCATGACCCATCCTTACTAGGGTCATAATTGGGATACCCTAGCCCCACCCCAAACACAACCAATTTATGTATAACTACCTCAGATGGAATGGATATTCGTGACACCCCTCCTTCTAGAGACTCATTAAACCATCCGTCTACCCATTATCTTACACAAGAGGCACTTCCTGAGGAACCTCCCTTAGGAGAATCAATTGAAAACCCACCACCCATGGGTCAAATCCCTATTTGGAAAACAGTCCCAAAGGCCATCACCCAAATACCCTTCTTTTATCCTCCCCTAGGAGTAACAACATACCAAGTTGCTTCTACCCTCACCTTACCTAAGATGGTCATATCCATCCCTGTATGGTATCTAGAACCACCATATATGGTACCTGGTTTATCTCTCCCACGTCAACCTGTGGTCCCATTGCTGCAATCAATGGCTCATCCACCCACTCACCCAACCGGTCACACAGTTCGGGGCAATATTACCACTGCAGGAGACATTGATTCTCATGATGGGAGAACTATCACAAACCAACAAGGCACACAAAATAAGAAGGAACCTTCCCTCCCTTCCCTGCCATACATCCCATCTCCATACGCATTGTACGCCACTACTAGACACCTTACCAATATTTGTCCCACCTTTCCTAAGTTACGAAACCTCATTCTGAACCACATAATTGCACCATTATTACCTATATCATATCTCATAGAAGATCCTCCTCCAATCACAACGGTATGAGGACCAAGCATGTTTTTTCTATATGCTCACAATATGGCCATTACACTCACCACTTCCCAACCCTCCCTCAATTTTGGGACACCCTAGCCATAATGCGTCAAACCAAATTTCCCAAATCCTCCCAACCCATGTCATCCATATAAAAAATCATTGGCATTCACCATGTTTCTATGTTAGTAAACGAATGCATGAGATGACCTTGCACGTTATGTTACCATATGGATCATTACACATATCGGTGCCCACTCATCAATGAGGGACAGGAATGCTAGAGCGATTCCATGCCACCCATTACACCACTAGTACAAAAACCAATGGACCAAGTTGTGAGAAATCCTCATCCAAGCAGTAATGGCATACCCCCTTCACAACCAAACCTCCATCCTTCAATCCCACTTTCCATATATATTCCACCATGATGCACATAGCTCCTACCAACCCCCCCAAACTATCCTGTAACACATTTTTACAACACCCCCCCCCTCATACCATTATACATCCAATTCATATATGGATATTTGGTTCATGTCATCAACTAAAGGTTCCCATTCCCCTCCCATAGGTCCATTCACCTTGGATATGAATGTTGATATCCAATCCTCAACACAATCTCATTACATTGATGCCTCACCCATCACCCCTCGCGAATATCAACACCCCAATCACACATGTTATAAAATCCTTGTGCTCCCTTACCTTTCAATCCGATGAAGACCTTATGGAGGTTCTATGCACAACATATTACCCATGGGATTCCTTTCACCATCGATCCTTTTTTCTTTCTCACAATTACATTCGTACACCCTTAGATGCCCCTTTCTATACTATCAAAGCTAAGGATTTCATCCCCCCTGGCCATGTGGACTAGTTAAAAAATCCAATACCTACACCTGATGCATTTGAAGAAGGAAATATGGAAAATATCTCACCCACAATCAATATAGACATCTCGGTCAAACCCAATACCACTAAATAAATCACTGTTGGAGTCACATGCTCTATTGAGGAAATCATAGCATATAAGGCCCTCTTCCAAGAATACTGAGATGTGTTTTCCTAGTCTCACATAGAAATTCTCATGTTAGACCCAACCATTGTCTAACATCGTATTGACACATGGATTAACTTGGGTTCGTGAGAATAAATTACCCCTTAACCCTTCTAAATCCATGGCTATTAAGGTCGAAATCAATAAACTGTGGGTTGCCAGCTTCATCTACACGATAGCCTACACATCATGGGTTTCAAACCCAGTTCCTGTCAACATAAAACAATGCACTATTCGGGTTTGCACCGACTTTCATGATCTCAACCAAGCTTTTCCTTAATACAAATTTCCTACCCCATTCATATACCAAGTTATCGATGCCTGCACTGGTCACGAAGTCCTCTCACTCATGGACAAGTTTTTCGACTATAACCATATTCAAATCCGCTAAGTGGATCAATACAAAACCTCCTTCACAACACCTTGGGGCACATTTTCATATCGAGTGATGCCCTTCAGACTAAAAAATGTGGGAGCCACTTTCGAACATGCCATGACCTATGCCTTTCATGATTTGGATCACATTATTCTTACTTACTTGGATGACCTCACTACTCATTCCAAGAAGCACTCACAACACATCGAGGACCTACAAATCATCTTTGAATGTTGTCGAAGATGTTAAAATATTGTGTAACTGCAAAGAATATTCTTATCCCCTCTTGTGGATAAAGTAAAAGATAAAATATGTATATATTATATTGACAAGTCGACCCTATTGTGCCTAGACAAGTCAAATGAAAATTAAAAAGGTAAAGTGGACAAGTCGGCCCTATTGTGCCTAGACAAGTCAAATGAAAATTAAAAAGGTAAAGTGGACAAGTCGGCCCTGACCTAATTATTGGTAGGGAACAACTTGTATTTATAAGATGCCTAGCACCTCATTTGTACATACACTCATCAAGCTCTCTCTTTCAAGTGTACAAGTATGAGAGTGACGTAGGTACAAGGAAGAGTATCTCAGTAAAGGGTTTTGGTCATCTTGGTGAAGGACTATCTTGGTCTAAGTGGTGTGCTACTCTGTTTTGGTTAGGGTTTCTGATGGATCTTGTGTTTAGTGAGATCTCTCTTGTGAGAGACACTGCACTTGGTTATTGAATCTATATTAAAGAAGTTTTGTTGGTTTTTTTTCCCCTTGAGGGTTTCCCAGGATAAATTCTTGTGTACTCTGTGATTGTGTTTCTTTCAGTAATATCCTTATTATGTTGTTGTTATAATCAAGATTAATAATAATAAATTAAGCAAGAAACTTTAACATGGTTTCAGATCTAAGATGGAGAGAGCATATTTCACAGAAAAAGAAAAATGTCATTGTTGTTGTACAAGAAAATTAGGGATTTTTATTAAAGAGGAATTTCAGCCCAAAGATCATCTAGAAAAGTGTGCCCTAGCCTAAGGAACTCATTGGCACCTTCAATGCACCTTTTCAGTGGATAGAACACCCGGAAAGTGAAACCCTAGTTTTCACCGGTACCAGAAAACCAGAAGTACCAGAAGTACCAGAAAACTAGAAGTACTAGAAAACCAAAAGCACTAGTCCAGAAATCCGTTGGTCCAATTTCAAGGGCCAAAACTTGGAATTTTCAAAAACTGATTACACCAATATACTCACATCAGTTTAGCGCATCTTTTGGTGAGTTCAGTTTTCAAATCTAATAAATTTGATTTTTTATTATTCCTATATCCTGAAGGGCTAGGGTTTCTATTACAAGAAAGAATGGATATCAATATGAGGGTATAAGACAAGCTGGAAGGATCTAGAAACTTCAAATCTTGGAAGCATAGGTTGCAGATGATTCTAGACATGAACATGTCACACTGAATGTACCAGAACCGGAGGAAGAAGAGCAAAAGACCAAGCAGGAGGAAAAGGGAAAATAAAGTATCAAGCACATGTGGTAGAGGAAGAGGAATCTCCTCCCTCAAAGAAATAATTAGTAGAAATTGAGGATTATGTACTTTAAGTTGAAGACAATTGATCTGAAGAAAGATAACAAATGGTGCAGTCCGAGGAGCCTCCCCACACAAAAACAAAAGATAAGTATTCATGCTATTTTTTAATATCTTGTTTTCTTTAATATTTTCTCATTACAAGTTAGATTTTTGTGAGAATGTTAATTAACCTTGTTTTACTTCAGTGTCTATGTAGACTTATGAAGGAAGTATCAAAGAAGAGGATAAAGAAAGAGATAAAATATTTATTTTAGGTATGATCACTCATGAGAGTGACAAAGGTATGTGTTTAGCTATGATAGTAAAGAAAAAATTGGTAATTTCATAGCCAGAGTGAAAAAGAGTTCAAAAGTCTTATTCATGATTAGTGTTTTAGATGTGTACATGGTTGAACAAGTTTTAATTAAGAAAATATGTGTACTACTCTAATAAAAATCATGATATAGTTTTATTTGATTACTTCTTATTGTTACTGACTGATTGGATAAGTGACATATCTCAGAAAGAATATTGTAAGTAAGTTTACAGGTCTCGGAAGAAAGAACTTATGCCTTGACTTGCAGAAGTTAGACAGCATGAGAAGGACTTATAATATGGTGACAGTCAGTAAGAACCAGAAAATATCCATTATTTATATAGGATCAAGAGGCTCCTAAAGATGCATAATAGAAATGTTCAAGATGAAGAGAAATATGGATACTCATATATAGTTTATGAGATGCAGAGGGAGTAGGTTGATCTAGTATGAAGTCGGAAAGAAAGAAATGTTCGAACTCAAGAAGGCACCCAGGATATTACACAAGAGAACTTCAAGGATGATGATTAGAAGCTCTTATTTTGGTGTAAGAGGGAGCTATGTCTTCGAGTTAGAAATAGAGGATCGTGATTTCGTGCAGTTAGGAAATCAAATGGATGGTGCCCAATAGATGGGTAGCATGGTATTATACCATGGAAAGATTTTGGACCACAAGAGATTTTTTCAGATCCCATAGCTAGACCTTCGTAGAGAAGGAAGAGACCTTCGTAGAGAAGGAATGAAAAATCCCATGGGTAGACCTTCATAGAGAAGGAAAATAGAAAGATACCTTCATAGAGAAGGAAGAGACCTTCGTAGAGATGGGGAATGAGAAATTTTCCAAGGTTGGCCTCTGTCCAAGTGTTGCATTTTGGATACTCTAGGGACATGCTAGAATACCCTCGTAGAGAGGGGTGTGACAACCCTCGTAGAGAGGAGTGTGGATGTTTCTCCAAGGGGAAGCAAGAAGATACTCTCCTCTGGCCAAGGACTGAGTAGCTTGGAACACAAAGCTTGACCAAGTGGAATGGTTAGTTGTCTCTTGAGGTTTGTGTCATGATCCTGTGTGGATCATGGAAATAGATTCTAGTCTTGCCTAGGCTAGCATCTTAGATTCTCTAGTTCATGTGGGATGACTAGGAGTGAAGCTATGGTAGTATTCCTCCCCATTGGATGGGTGAGATAGATGAATACAAGAGAAGGGAGATCATAAAAGGAATGGAAAAACTCATAGAATATCTTCTATGTGAAGATAAGATATCTTATGTGTGAATATAAGATATATTCTGTGTGAAGATAAGATATCTTCTATGTGAAGATAAGAAAGAGTATCTTCTATGTGAAGATGAAAGAAAGAAAGAGTATCTTCTGAATGAAGATAAAGAGAACATAACTTATTTAATATGGATTCATGGAGAACCAGTTAGTGATTGTGATGCTAGATGACCAAGTGGATTATATTGATGCCTCCTGTTGTCCAGTTGATGATGTTTCCCAGTTGATGATGTTATCCAGTTGATGATATTTCCTAGATGATATTGTTTAGTTGATGATGACATCTAGTGACCTGTCAAAAGATAGAGAATGTCCTTCTTGTTAAGAGGGAGTGTTAAAATATTGTGTAACTACAAAGAATATCCTTATACCCTCTTATGGATAAAGTAAAAGATAAAATATGTATATATTATATTGACAAGTCGACCCTATTGTACCTAGACAAGTCAAATGAAAATTAGAAAGGTAAAGTGGACAGGTCGGCCCTGACCTAATTATTGGGGGGGCACAACTTGTATTTATAAGAGTCCTAGCACCTCATTTTTACATACACTCATCAATCTCTCTCTATCAAGTGCACAAGTCTGAGAGTGACGCAGCTACAAGGAAGAGTATCTCAGTAAATGGTTTTTGTCATCTTGGTGAAGGACTATGTTGGTCTAAGTGGTGCACTACTTTGTTCTGGTTAGGGTTTCTAGTGGATCTTCTATTTGGTGAGATCTCTTTTGTGAGAGACATTGTACTTGGTTATTGAATCTATATTAAAGAAGTTTTGATGGTTTTTCTTCCCCTTGAGGGTTTCCCAGGATAAAGGCTTGTGTACTCTGTGATTGTGTTTCTTTCAGTAATATCCTTATTATGTTGTTGTTATAATCAAGATTAATAGTAATAGATTAAGAAAGAAACTTTAACATAAGATACAATATTCAACTGAACCCATTGAAATGTGTCTTTTGCGTCACCAAAGGTCACCTATTGAGCTTCATCGTCTCCTAATAAAACATTATAATTGACCCCCTCAAGGTCCAGGCCATCAACAAGATTCCTCTTGCCAAGAAATTACATCAATTACAAAGCCTCCAAGGCAAAGTCAATTTCCTAAGGTGTTTTTTTCCCGACTATGCCATTCATGCTCATAGATTCTTATGCTTGCTCAGACGCGACATTCCATTTCAATGGGACCAACATGCCCAAGATGCATTCAACTCACTCAAAGAAGAACTTAGCAAAGAACCCTTATATAATGTACTTTTCCACATCATATGTCTTATTCGTTGGTTTTATCGTTCATGTAGATGATGATCAATGCAAGCATGTCATCTACTATATCAGTAGAAACCTCGTAGGACCCATGCTCAAATACAACCATGAATAGAAAATATTCCTCGCATTCATCCTCACCATTCAAAATATGCGACATTATATATTTCTTTGCACCACCAAAGTCATTGCAGATTCCAACCCAATGCACTACCTCTTGATTTTCTTCCATATCAATGGAAAATACGCTCGTTGGATCGTCATTCTCCAAGAACACGATTTGGAATTCACCACCCCAAAAAGAAAAAAATCTCCCGTCTTGGTCGAGCTCTTGGTCAACTTGCCATCTGACTCCTATGATCCACTTGTCAATGAGGATTTCCCAGATCATAAGTTTTTCCTCATATCATCCAACGACCCATGGTACCGAGATATTCTGGTCTATATTTGGACTCAAAAATTTGTCCCTCACCTCTCTCGAGATGATTGTGACTGAATTCATCACCAAGACTCCAGATACCTTGCCATAGGAGACATCATCTACACTAGAGGATTTGACACCATACTACATTGATGCCTCACCCTTGAAGAGGAAGAACAAGTAATTAATGATTGTCATAGTGGGGCATGTGACAACCACCTCTTTGGCATTTCCATTACCTAGAAGATTATTCAGGCCGGTTACTTTTGGACCAATCTATATAATAACTGCATTCACGCATTCAAGCATTGTGACACGTGTCAATTATATTCCCAAAACTCTCGAGCACCACCTACTCTTCTTCATCCTGTCATAACCGCTTATCCCTTCTATAAATGGGGCATTTATTTTATGACTTTCAACCCCCCATCTAGTAATGGTCATAAGTAAATTGTATTCACTATCGAATATTTTAACAAATGGGTAGAATCCATGCCCACCTTCAACAATACAACAGACATGACTGCTCATTGTTTCTTCAATCACATCATTTCCCTCTTCGGAGTTCCCCTCCAACTAGTGTCCAACCATGAAAAACATTTTGAGAATGAAGTGTTCGCCAAACTCTCGAACATATTGGGATTTAATCATGAGTTCAAATTCCCTTACTACCCATAGTCCAATGGGAAATTCGAAGCAATCAATAAAGTCCTCAAAACCATGTTGCAACGAACAATAGATAAACATAAGACCAACTGGAATCACATGATTTTCTCATCCTTATGGGAATATTGCATAGCAGTCAAAACTACCATCGGTTTCACACCTCTCCATATCATCCAGGGGGGTGGAATGTTTCCTCCCCATTGAGTGTGAAATACCCACACTATGCACCACAATTAATATCCTCCCTGATACCACTTCAATCGAACAACAATTTCTCATTCTCAAATATCTCAACGAGGACCCACGATCCTCTCTCCAAAACAATGATGAAGCCAAGAAATGGTCCAAGGCCATCATTGATTGGCAAGTCAACCTTTGGTTCTTCACTGAAGGCGACCTTGTGCTGGCCTATGATATCGCACACGACACACTAGGCCATAGAAAATTTGAGTCTCTTTGGCGAGGCCATTATATCGTTCGTCATTTACTCACCAAAGGCCTACGCTCTAGCCCACCCGAAAGGATCTACACTCAAGGACCTTGTCAATGGGTTATACCTGAATAAATTATACCCCTGAGCGTAAACCCACTACCTTAGGATTTTCCTACTTTTCCTAGTTGTTTTTATCCTTTTTTTCACACAAAACCCTCCATGTGGGCCTTATCCCATGTTTTTGTTTTGACAGATGAATCCTCCATCCGATTACCACATCGGGTGCGCTGACGGTGCCAGTTGTTGGACTCGCAATATCGCTTTAGTAGCTTGGGCCATTTACACCCTGGATCATGTACTACTCCACTCTGGTGATATCTGCCTTAGCCCTGCCACCAAAAACCAAGTTGAATATGTCATCATCATTGGTCTCCTCTATGAGGCTAGTCACCTTCATATTTGTCACCTTAGTGTCCTTTAAAATATTAGGTATGAGTCATAGGGGTATGGTCTCAAGTTTTTGAGTCATGTGTTCTGTCAATAAATCATGGTCTTGGTTTATCCTAAGTCTAGGAAGATAATATGAAATACATGTATAAGAGTCTTCATGTCACCATGGTAATAGTCATCATTTGTAAAGAAGGAAAGGTATCAAATTCATCTCCATTTTCATTAAAACACAACGCGCTGCAAACTGGTTAAAGGCACTACGCACTCATAGTACACTGCAAACTATCACATACTACCACCTCTGGCACTACGAACTCTGGTGATGACCTCCCCCTTCTCTCCTGCCAAAAAGGGGCCATCACGACCTCCTGGTCTAGGATCATTCAAGTTGTTGAACCAGATGGTTTGTCGGGCTCCTGGTTGAACCGATTTAACTTGACACAGGCCCTTTTCTCTTCCTCAGCACCCACTATGGGACACGTACGAACCCTCTCCTTACGCTTTTAAATCTTATGCCAACAGGCGCTATCTATCCATGCTAGTCTCTCTCCCTAATATGATCATGGACTAAGACCGTGGGTCAGTTCCCTTCGTGACCCCGTGCTTCGGGACTTTCGCGAACTTTTTCCTCCTCCTTTCCCGATTTCCCAAATCGACGAATTCTTCGAGACCAGATCTACGATCCACATTCCTTCCATGACCAATGGCTATGATCACTTTGCGAGTTTAGACCTCGTGATTCTTCTCTCCTCATGACCCTTCTTTTCTCGACTTGTGAATTAGAGAAGTGTCGATCCCGCTCCATGTGTCCTCCTCAATGGATGACCAAGATTTCTCTAGTTCTTAGCTCCTCGAGACTTCCTCTCGGCTCTTCTCTAAAGGGTTCTTCCTCCGAAATGCATGAATCGAGACGATTTCTCTATCCCGAAAGATAATTTCTAACATTCATCTACAATTCACAAACATGAAAAAGACATTCACAACACAATATCCATTGAGCAGAAATGTAAAACAGGAAAAACTGTCATTTTCTATTAATGGTGGAATGCCAAATTACAATGGTAGAGTCCGAGCTACAACTGAGTCTTGGCTCTCTGTGTTTCTCTCCCTACAACCCGTCCAACCTAACCTTGGAAATAATTTCAAATATTTATACAGGAGGGGCTCTACGAGCTTCCCTCGCAAGCTAACAAATGGTGTCAAATCACCAGCCCTAATGCCTCTCGAAAGGGAAAATCACAATGATGGATATCTGCTCCAAATTAGATGCAGGTCCATTTTGTTGTCAGCCTATTAATGGAAACCTTATCTCCAACTTGTGAGAAAGCACGATTTTTCTCCTTCCAGCTTATCTTCAATAAATGTCTGGATATTGTCTTGGATTCTCAAGAAAAAAAATGAGAGGGTGACACCTCTCCTTCCTTGAATGTGCACCATGCGTGAAATATAGATGGCGCGTGCTGAGGTGAAGTGATGCTCCTACATCAAACTCTCTGTAACATCTTATTGTGGATTAAGAGATTGAATAACTATTAGTGTAATGTTAAGAAACAAGAAGAGGATAGAGCATTATGTATGCAAATTTCAATAAGGTTTTCTATGATATCTTATATATGCAGGCTTGTAAATCTAAGGAATATTTTTTTGTATGTTGTTATGCATATACTATTTATGAAAGTTATTTTCATTACTCAGAAGTTGTATCAGGTTTATCATAGGTTTTCAAGTCTTCTTACATGGTTTTGGCATCAATTGAGTTGATTTGGCAAAAAACAACACCTACAGGAAAGTTCGCAGCACCACTGTCAAAGGCGCTACAAACTCATTTCCTGTAGCAGTTTCTTGTACATATTTGATCATAAATCCCAAATGGTGATGTGGGTTCTTAATAATTTTGTTTTGGAGGAAAATCATTATGGCATCGACCTGATGAACAAAAATCATCCTGACCCATTTTTTTATTTGAAAGATAAAATTAAAACACCATTGCACTGCAAACTCATTTCCTATAGCAACTTCTTCTATATATTTTATCATAAATCCCAAATGGTGACGTGGGTTATTCTGAATTTTGTTTTGGAGGAGAATTATTACGGAATTGACCTGATGACCAAAAATCAGCCTGACCCATTTTGGAATTTAAAAGATACAATTAAAAAACTAGTGCATTGTAAATTGGCATTGCAAACTCAAACAATTATTGGATATTCGCCTTGTTTGGAGGTTACCACCTGTCAAGGAGGGTTTGAATGACTTCTCAAAGATCATTTGGATGCTAAAGGACACCTTCACCTAATATTTATCTCCATTAAAACCTCATGCAGTGAATTGACAACAAATGTATTAATGACTTCCAACAACTTCCTAAAAATTAGCAGCTTATTGGATTTTTGTCTCTTTAACTCTTGCCACCTATCTCCAAGGCCCATAATCCAAGGAAAGAGATGGGATTCAACCTCCAAAGGATATTTTGGATGTTATTTTATATTTAATGAAGTAATGATCTCTTGGAGAATGGGTTCATAGCTGGAGAGATGCTTGAGAGCGCTACAGGGAAATTTTTATTTGTTTATTTGTAAGCCTAAGGGCATGTGATGTAGGCATTTTTTCCATTAGAGATTCATGAAATTTGTTTATCAGACTTTGTTTTTTTCTTTTTTATCATTCTACCTTATCATGTTGCTTAAATGGAATTGTAGGCATTGAGGATTTGTAGTAATTGCCTCTTTTCATGATCTTTGTTATAGTAATATTTTAAGTCATTTTTGCAGAGAGGATCTTTGCTTGATGATATTCTTATTTTGTTGTCTTCCTTACCTTCATCCATCAATTATATCTCTTTTGGTCTGGTTGTAAGCTTGAGTTATTTTGAGCTGTAGGATGTATTGACTCCATGCCCAATGGAATGACTTTGCAGACACTTTTCTACCCTCCTTGCTCTTCCTTCTTGATCCACCTGAGTTTAAACCCGTTTTAATCACTTATATCTAAATAGATACTGGGCTCACTCTTTCTGCAGTCGGGAGTGACTTCTAGTGCTAACATGTTTTGGCACCATTGTCGTGGATGAAGTTGAATATCTTCCCTGGGAGAACAACATTGATTAGATCCAACATTGGATAGTGAACTGAAGATGGACATATGTAGACTGCATCATTCACCTGGTGACTCCACTCCATGAGTAAATGATCTGTTAGTGACTTCAATGATTCAAGATGACAAAGGCCATGGAGGCTATCTTGGTACAAAGGTTTTCACCTCTCGATTTTCCAATTATCTATAGTTTTCCAAATCTAGTGCCTCCACTGTCAGAATAGATGGATTACCTTCCTACTTTCAAAGAAGACAAGGGGGACAATATTTCTCACCATCTCATTACATTTCATCAATGCATGGATCAACTAGACATACATCATGAGGATGTGTTGATGAAAATGTTCATGTACTCTTTAAAGGGTGATGCATGAGAATGGTACTTTTCCCTTCCTTCTTCCAACATATTTTACTTGAGAGATTTCCATTCTACATTTAATGAGCATTGTAAAAACTATTTTTATAAAGAACTTATTTTTGAACACTGTTGTGAGGAATTTCATTAAGATATTCAACATATAAATTTATCTAGTAACGAGGATGGAGGAGATTATACTAATGAAGATGTGGATAATACATCATTCATACATGGAACTCTTTCTACTTCTGCTTCCCAAGAAGAAGGTTTTCAAGATATAGTTAGTCATAGTATTGATTATTACATGGTTGTAGATGCATTATATTTTTCCCCTGATGAACCTGCCATTTCAAATATAGAGGAAGGATACCAAATAGATTATGAATAAAAAATTGTTCCAGAATTAGTTATAGAGCTTCATAGTAGCAATCAAAACTTAGATTCATTCTCAAATAGTCATGGTTCTGATAAGGAGAATTTTTTTATATTAGTGCATGTTGAAAGCATCAATAATAAGCCTATTTATGACAATCATGCATCATATTCAGGGAAAGGATGTAAAGGGGGTCATGTTGGAATTATTTCAGTTGTAGGAAATAATAATGAAGAGACCTTACAAAATTAACCATTATTTCCTTTTTCGTAGCAGATGTGGATCAACAATCTTCAGAAATTGGTGAAGTTGTTATTGATATTCATCAATCATCAATAGAGTATTTCTTTCTTGAATGGAAAGAATATAGTTTCTTTTTCCAATATCCAGTGGTTATTTACATGGACTTGAAATGGACTAGAAATATTTATGTCTTCGACTTTTCAAAGATAGAAATTAAGAGTTTTAAAAATGATCTTCAGGCCTATTTGCTCCTATATTTTTCCATTTTTATCATTTCATTTGTTCTTAAAGATGGAAGTCTGGTTTAGTTAGTTAACCAATTCCTTGCATGGCTGAGATGGAAATTTGTATACACTTGATCACAACAGTTTATTGGTTAGTAGTAGAAATGCACATAAATAAGCTCGATGCATGAGCATTTGGTTTGTTTTCAGTTTTGGAATAAGACTCCATGCCCAATTTAATAGAAACTAATCTTTATAAGATGTTTTAGCTTTCATAATGGTGAACAATTGTTGAAATTAGAATCATACTAAGAAGTCAGCTAAGGCACTGGAACTGCAGGTTCTTGGCAGCTCATAGGGAGCATACCATCCCTAGTAGGAGCCATATGTTATCACATAGAATGTATAGAGTCATGGTTTTCCCTCATTTTTTTTAAATTTTTTCTAAGTTCGTTCTAAGAAAGAATCCATTGGTATTGGTCAGTCATGTGATTATTCTTTCTGATATCAGTCATGTTTTAAAATCTTAGGTCTGATTCATAGGGGTATGGTCTCAAGGTTTTGAGTCATGTGTTATATCAATAAATCATGGTCTTGGTTTGTCCTAAGTCTAGGAAGCTAATCTAAAACACATTTACAAGAGTCTTCATGTAATCATGGTAATAGTCATCATTTGTAAAGAAGGAAAGGTATCAAATTCGTCTCCATTTTCATTAAAACACAACGCGTTGCAAACTAGTTAAAGGTGCTATGAACTCACAGTGTGTTGTAAACTGTCACATACTACCACTTCTGGTGCTACGAACTCTCTATAACAACTTATGGTTGATTAAAAACTTGAAGAAATTTTAGTGTAATTTTCAACAACAAGAAGAGGATAATGCATTATGTCTACAACTTTCAATCAGTTTTTCTATGATATCTTATATATGTAGTCTTGTAAATATAAGGAATGTTTTGTCCTATGTTGCTATGAATATACTATTTATGTAGGTTATTTTCATTACTCAGAAGTTGTAGAAGATTTATTAGAGTTTTTCAAGGATTCTTTCATGGTTTTGGCATCAATTGAGTTGATTTGGCACAAAAAAACACCTGCATAATTTCGCAGCACCGTTGTCATAGGCACTGCAAATTCATTTCCTGTAGCAACTTCTTCTAAATATTTTATCATAAATCCAAAATGGTGATGTGGGTTCTTTTGAAATTGTTTGGGGAGGAGGAAGATTATGGCATTGACCCGATGACCAAAAATCTTCCTGACTCATTTTGTCATTTGAAATATAAAATTAAAACACCAGTGCGTTGCAAACTGGCATTGCAAACTCATTTCCTGTAGTAGCTTCTTCTAAATATTTTATCATACATCCCAAATGGTGATGTGGGTTCTTTCGAATTTTTTTTTGGAGGAGCATGATTATGGAATTTACCTGATGACCTGAAATAATCCTAACCCATTTTGGCATTTGAAAGATAAAATCAAAACACCAGTGCACTGCAAATTGGCGTTGCAAACTCAAATAGTTATTGGATATTTTTCTTCTTTGTAGGTTTCCACCTGTCAAGGAGGGTTCAAATGACTTCTCAAATATCAGTTAGATGCTAAAGGACACCTACACAAAATATTTATCTCCATTAAAAACTCATGCAGTGAGTTGGTAACAAATTTATCAATGAATTCCAACAACTTCATAAAAATTAGCAGTTTGTTGGATTTTTGTCTCTTTGACTATTGCCACCTATCTCCAAGGACTAGAATCCAATGAAATAGATGGGATTTGACCTCCCAAGGATATTTTGGATGTTATTTTATATTTAATGAATGAGGGAGCTCTTGGATAATGGGTTCATGACTGGAGAGATGCTTGAGAGCACTGCAAGGGAAATTTTATATGTTTATTTATAATCCTGAGGGCATGTGATGTAGGAATTTCTGCCATTAGAGATTCATGAAAGTTTTTTATCATACTTTGTGATTTTTTTAATATCATTATACCTTTTCATATTTCTTGAATGGAAGTGTAGGCAAGGAGGATCAATGGATGTTCATGGGTAGGAGATTCATGAGCTGCAAATGATTTGTAGTAATTGCCTCTTTTCATGATCTTTGTTCTAGTAATATTTTAAGTCATTTTTGCAGAGAGGATCTCTGCTTGATGATATTTTATTTATTTTTTATCTTCCTTATACCTTCATCCATCAATTATATCTCTTTTGGTCTAGTTGGAATCTTGAATGCATTTGATCTGTAGGATATTGACTCCATGCACAATGGAATGACTTTGCAGACAGTTTTCTACCCCCCTTCTTGATTTTCCTTTTTAATCCACCTGAGTTTAAAATTGATTTAATCACTTTTATCTAAATGGGTACTGGGCTCACTCTTTATGCAGTCTAGAGTGACGTCTAGTGCTAACAACATCCTTATAAAACATCATATTTCTCAACATAATTTTCTCTCACAACCATGAACACATATATCTTATTAGTGTTGATGAGTCTTTTCATTTGGCCTGCACTAACAATGGTTGATGCAACTTTCATACTATCGATTCTAACAATGTATTCCACTCCATATTTTGTGAGATGGCATTTGTTCTCATTTATGAAGAAGACTCCATTTCTATCATAAAGGTAGGGGATTCTCAAAACTGTGCCACAGATATCAAGTGGGACAATGTTAAGGTCCTAACCCGCACATAGGTAGATTAATGTATTCGGATGTAATAAAGGTCAATATTAATAAGACCTTTC